>LKNJ01004938.1:0-12926 GCA_002120245.1 Maccullochella peelii | reverse complement strand
TTTTTTTTTTTTTTTTTTTTTTTTTTTTTTTTTTTTTTTGATTGAGTGTGTTGGAGTTAGTGGTGGAGCATGTGACCAGCAAGGGGTAGGTGAGTGGGTGGGAAGTGGGGAATGAGGGTGAGGATGAGGGGTTGTGGTGGTGGTGGTGGGGAGGAGGATGGGGGGGTGCAGTATGGCCGGTAGCCTCTTTCTTGCTGATCCTCAGGAGACCATCTGCGCTGGGGGCATTGATTAGAGTGTGTCTGGTGGGATTACATCTTTGCCGTTGCCATGCCAACTAATCAGCTGATTTTTTTCCCCCTTCTCTCTGTCTGTCTCTCCATTTCTCTCTCCTCTCGCTCCCTGGTTGTCACAGCAACGAAATACGGGAGAAGCGCAAGGGCCCCGGCAAGCGCTGAATTCAGCTAAAGGGGCGAAAAAAAAGCCAATTTGCTCTCTCTCTCTCTCTCTCTCCCTCTCTCTCTCTCTCTCTCTCTCCCTCTCTCTCTCTCCTCCTAATTGGCATCTCTCTCTGACCTGAAGTTCTTTTGTCTCTGGTGTAAACACACCCTCTCCAGATTACATTTATTTTCACATTTTAGAAATAGCTGGATGGTTGAGAGGCCCAAGGACAGATGCTCTGAATGAGGGAAGCGAGCAGAGTAAATACTGGGAGCATAATAGCTCGCTCCATGCTACAAAATCCTTGGAACAAATTCTAAAACGGAGACGAAACCCTTCCAGCATTTTATATCGAAATCACGCCTGGCCAATAAACACTGATTTCTCTTTTGTGTGCGTCTAAATCAGCTGACGGCTGCCTGTCAGCCGGTTAAAGATTACTGAAAGAGATATCAGGCTGAGGAGAAACGTTAAGTAACACGAACTATCTTTGTCCAGGTTTGTACAGAGGGCCGTTTGATACTGGAGTTTGCCTTTGATGATCTGATGAGGATCAAGACGTGGCACTTTACCATCCGGCAGTACCGAGAGCTCATCCCCCGCAGCATCCTGGCCATGCACGTGAGTGTGACATCATTAACACGCGACACAAAAAAAAGCCCCCAGATCTGCCCGTCACTTTTTGAATCCTAACGAGGGTCTCTGCACTCTGCCGAGACACTTTTTAGAAGCTATTCATGAGCATATGAAATTTAAACGCCAACAAAGCAGTTTGGAGGGATTTTTGCAAACCAATTTATTTGCAGACATCAAAGGCCACCGAGGATAAAAAAAAAGGGTCCTTGTCTGAAAAGGGAGGGAGAGAAAAAAAAAAACAAGGTCGAATGAATAATCTGCTTAATTCCACTAAGTGTAACACACATTTAGTCACTGGAGCTGTGGAGTGAAGCTGGAGCTAGCAGGTTTTCTGTTTTCAAATGATTTTGAACTGAAACTGTACAATATAGCACTGCTGTTAGGGGAAAAAAAACACAATTTCTTTTTTAAATAAAGGAAGCCAAATTATACTTATACACTAAAACACAACCAGTTTAAACTAATGCAGTCTAATACAACAGTTCTGCAATATATTCATGAAGATTATAATGTTCAGTTTTTGTTTAAACTGTTTTAAAGAGGTGTTGATTCAATTTTACAATTTTTTCATTTTTGAGGCTGCAGTTTGTGGTGCCGGTGGATTGTATTGTGTTATACTGACAGGTGTTTCTATTATTTTGTCCACCTCTATTTCCATCAATGAGGCCAAGCTACTGTGAATAACAGAAACACCTCTATGTATAACACAATGCAAATCAACAGCACCACACACTGTACAAAACTGAACATTATAACCTTCATGAATGTATAGGATTTATTGCAGGACTGCATTAGTTGTAGCTAGGTGTACCTAATGAACTGGTAACTGAGTGGATATCCACATTGGCCCCAACGCTATACAGTGCTTTCATATGTTTCAAGGGGCCAGGGGTCACACAAGCCCCTTTCAGACATGCACCTCTTACGTTAATGTGATCGCAATTTACATGTTGAGCTCATGTCTGAATAAGTGACCTTTACATAAACGGCAATCTTACTAGGCTGGACCTATTTTAGCATTTCTATCTGTCAAGTCTGATTTGAATGTGGTTATATCAATGTAATGAGTACAGCAACACATGGTTAAATACAAAAAAGAAATTAATTAAAGAAAGTATCATCTCCCATGCCCAAAGAAAATAAAGTCTGTTTAATAAACTATGAACCACTTTGAATGAGCCGACTTTACGTTGTTATGGAGATTCTTCTCATGTCACATAAGTTTCTAATTTTTTCCCCCTTGCAGTGTGAACGAGACATGAGAAGTTTTAAAGAAATGTTGCACAACCACAATAATTAGACCAGCTGTCTCCCTGCTTATATTTTTAACTTTCAACTTAAAAGAATATCCAGCGAAACCCTTTACATACAGCTTGTGAGCAAATAGAAATTCCCAAATAAACATCAGACTATAAAACAGGTAGTAGAATTCTCAACCTAATAAATGATGAAATTGATGAGAAAATGTATTAGGTGATTCGCTAGAAGAGAAGTGGGGGCGAGCATCCATCGAGCTCAAGATCATCATTAATTAAAGCTTCGACGGGGAGATAAGTTTTAAAATCCGTCAGTGATGCAGCCTGTGAGGGAACAGAAAACACCTTTCTTCCTTCACATCATTAAACTTTTCAACTCACACCTGTTTCAAAGCAGGGGGGACGCCTCCTCTCGCGTACATGGTGCCAAGTACTGCGCCAGCACGTGCCTCTTTCCATAAATGTCCTGTCATGTTAGAAAAAAAGCCTGAGGCAACATTTACATAAAAGTCACCTATATGTCTGAATGACAAAGGCCATTACTTTAACACATAGATGAAGCCAGCAACGTTATGTAAAGGTCTTTGGTGAGAAAAATAACAACAATTTGTAGTGCTCCTGGGTTTTCCTCTTCAGCAGTGATATGCAATACACTTGCTATACATGCAGCTCCTCCCATTTGCTTGATAAATTAAATTTATTATTGATAAATGAAAGATTCGTTCCCAGTATTTTCTATTTACCCCCTAGGACCTAAAGGTGTGTGTGTGTGTGTGTGTGTGGCCGCCTCCCCTGCATAGCTAGCTTCTTTTTTGGCCAAATCTTCATATGAATTTCACTCACCAATAAATTGGCCCCTCTGGGCATTCACACTAATTCCTGGAGAGTGGGATATTGTGCGGTAGTGTGGGTCCTGGCCAGATCCCTTTAGTGATTTGTGTGTGAGAGTGAGTTCACTCTTTTGATCGTTGCCTGGACTAATGAAAGCACATACAGACACATGGGAGTCAGAATAGGAAAGTTAAAACTGCAGATACCAGTGCAGATGTGGGCACTGTGGAAGGCCCAGTTTTTGATGTGAGGTGAACTACTTTTACAGTCGAGGAACTGTTGAAAGAGAAATTAAGTTTGTTCTCATTTGAGATTTCAGAAGTTTATAAAGAAACAGACTGCAGTTAATATTAGCCATTACTGATACTGTAGATACCAGAGGTGTGTGTTCAGTGATGGAAAGAGTATCAAAAATAAATCTAACTTGAGTAGAAGTACAAGAGCTTTAACAGCAACATATATATACTGTACAAGTAGCTTATTTTAACTCAATTTAAATTGTACCAAAAGTGAAAATTACTGAAAAACACAAGATGAACAGGAATTACTATGATGAGGACAGGACGACAGATTATAGTAGATGTTGGGAATGATTACACACTATGAAAAAGATAAGTAGCTTCCCATAAATACTCAAATATAAGCTGTTATTCAAATAATGGGCAGGTCCGAAAGCGCAGCTGTGTCACAGTTCTTTCTTCACATCTCCTCAACATGTGACGCACATACAGTTTAGCCTTTAACCGTCAATACAGTTTCTGTGAAAATGTGCAAAACCATCACAGCTGAGTGATGTAGTACCTGTAACGCTCACTAGATGCTGACTTCAGAAACTGTCTTCATCTGTATTGAAGTCAGTAATAAAATGAAACCATATGGGTCTCAATAGTTTTTTAACTTATTCTTACATTTGTCTTGACAATGACTTTAATAATGCTTGTTTCATTACAGAGGGCCTACAGAGAGCTTGATTGACAGGTGTCTCAACTTATCTCACTCAGGTGTTGTTATGGACGATGGCAGCCAGCAGAAAAACTTCCCTTCAAGTCCCTTCAGAAACCTGTTGTTGATGTCTGTTTCAAGTTCAGGTTTAACTTTAAAAAAGTGGTGGTGGAAGTATCCAGATCCTTTACTTAAGTAAAAGTAACAATACAACAATTAGAAAATACTCAATTACAAGTAAAAGTCCTACTTTCATAATCTTACTTAAGTGAAAGTACAGAAAAATGTACTTACAGTATTAAAAGTAAAAGGACTCATCATGCCGAATGTGTTTTATTGAGTTACAGCGTTATTATTAGTGATCAACAGCATTTTAATGTTGTAGCTGGTTGAGGCTCATTTGAATCTCAGTTGTTTTATATACTGGGATGTTTCATAATACATGTGTTTAATCATCATAATTTGGTTTATATTTTATAAACTGATTATATGTTTTTAAAATCTTAATTTGCAAAGTAGCTTGTTACTTAAGTAAGTGTACTGTGGTAAAAAGTACAACATTTCCCTTTGAATTGTAGTGGAGTAGAAGTATAAAATAGCAATAAAATGGAAATATACAAATAAAGTACAAGTACGTCAAAATGCTACTGTCCTTGAGTAAATGTACTTACTTTACACCACTGCAAAAAAAAGTAAATTTCCTTGTTTGAAGGGGGGTAAAAAAACAAAAATACAATACAAAAAATACACACAGATAAAACAGTATGGAAGCTGCGCATCATCTCAAACATCTGCTACGCCCCCTCCTGCCCACACATACAGTATGCTTTCCCTCATACACACATACGGCAGAGCAGTGGTGTAGAGTTACATAAAGATACATTTAAATTTATGACGATAAAACCTTTACAAACAATTACAAATAATGCAACACAGCAAAGACGCAACAGCTGTTAAACATTAATAGCAGCTGTAGTCTACAAAGAGACATTAACATTTCTACGGTATATTCACTGCACTGTGCACAAGTGGGTAGTAAGTAGTACGTCTGTCTGGAAGAAGTAGTCAGATCTTTTACTTAAAGTAAATGTAGCAATGCAACAATGTAAAAATACTTCATTACAAATTAGAGAATATATATTAGTATTATCAGGAAAATGTGCTCAAAGTATGAAAAGTAAGTATTTGTCATGCTGACAAACGGCCCCTGGGATTGTTATATATTACATTACCGGATTATTATTACTGATGCATTAATGTGGAAGCAACATATTACTGTTGTGGTGGGTCAAGCTGGAGCTAATTTTAACAACATTATATACGATTGGGTACTTTTATCCCTAAAAACGGGTCATATTGTATAAGCTGATCATATTTTTTATATGTTAAATCTTAAAATGCAAAGTACCTACAGCTGTCAAATAAATGCGGAGTATTTCCCCTTTAAAGTAGTGGAGTATACAGTATACACTATCATAAAATGGTACCTCAAATGGTATGAAAAAGTTGGGTAAATTGCTTGTCAGTCTTTGGTCTCCTGAACTGGTGTTGTCCTCCCTGCACCATATGTGCCAGTATTTGCTCGTGTCACTCCACAAATTGTTGATACGTGGCTGCACCGGTGCTGCCAAGGCAAATTCCTGTGCAGTACGTTTAGACTAATTGTACTTGATGAGTAAAGTAGTTCAGATTCTGATGGTATGCCAGTAATGCACACCGATTCAATTCTCACGTCACTCATGTTGGAGAAGAACTCCCTCGCTTCCCTCTTGACTTTTCTCCACACAGAGATGCGACTGGAGATAGAATTATGCATTTTTCATGAGGCGGTGAATGCAAGTGTGCTCACTGCTCCTCCTCAGTCTGGGCTATGTTTTGCTCTGTCAATACCTACAGCTTTTTATGATTTGACTGCTTATTCTTGGAGCGGCATACAAGCTTAGTGAATAATCCTATAATTGCTATCTTGGCTTTTTTTTTTGTTTTGATTTATTTTTACTTATTCTTTCCTCCTACACACATACTGTATAATAACAGGGTTTCCATACATTTTCTGTTTACAATCAATTTATTCAGTGCTGATTTTTTTTTAAACACATTTGAAGATGGTGGCCAGTTCTTAATCTTTTATGTGAATGATGCAGCTGTCTTCTGGACAAAATCACGCTTCACAAAAACAAAAAGCACAATACAATTAAAATGGAAGGGTGGGTTACATTTGCAGATTTTCTTTCAACAACTTCACAGTATTAAACACATTTTCCCTGCTGCCCAGACCCTATATGCATACACCGAGCAACAGCATCACATCCAGTGAAGATATGAAATTGAAAAATGTGTGGAAATTTAAATGGAATGACAAAGTAATATTGATTAATTAGCCCACAGTTTGACAATAGTGTGAAATGAAGGCCTGAAATACTTCCATTCAGCTTCATGGCACGACTGCAATAACAATGTTAAGTAGTTGCATTTATGACTTGAGGGTGTGAATGTGTTGATTGTGCATATCTGATGAATGCCAATTAGCCTAATTACCCATGGATAATTAGTTTATTCGTCGTCAGCTGAACGCAAACACAACATAATATATATATGTACTATATATATAGCCTATATATCTGAATTTGTTCTTCATTTTCATTTCTCTGCTGCTGACTTTAGGCACAAGACCCTCAGGTGCTGGAACAACTGTCCAAAAACATCACTCGCATGGGCTTGACCAACTTCACCCTCAACTACCTCAGGGTAAGGACTCTGTGGTGTGTGTGTGTGTGTGTGTGTGTGACAATGTCTATGACTGTCATTCTGCTTTTGTTTCTGTTCTCAACTCCTCACACTTGAATGCACACGGAGGAATAATTCTTGTCCATTTTTTTATGCAGTAATTCCTGTATTTTCTAACTAAATCTCTTATACTTACATGTCTAGACAGCATAAAGATGTTTTTATTATGTAGAATGTTCATGCTTTGTCATATTTAATATGGTCCTTGGCATGTTACATTACCTGCCCTGCAGTAAATCTGTTTTATTTAAAAGTTTACATTTACAGGTATATCCACCTGTGTTTGACTGAAGTTTCATTTTCCAGATATGATTTTCTACATTCTCATATTCACTCTTTAGTTAATTTAAGGTCACATCGTGTCTGTAAATGTAACTATCTTTCTCGGTCTTACTGGAATTGAAAGCGTATGCTGTTGTTTATGTGCTGAACACGTTTTAAGACCCACGGGCGTTTGAAACCTGAGTGTATAATTTCATGGCATCAAAAACAAAAAATAAGCACTTACTTCTTCTTTACTCTCTGTATATACATGTTTTTCTACCTGACCGTAGCAATATAATTTACAGAAATAGGAAGTATAAGCCGGCTGAATGCATTAGTGATTATTTCACACCGGGTTTTGTTTGTGTTTTTTTCGACGCCACAGTTGACTGACAGCTACGATTTCCAAATGGGAGAACAAGAGTGAGCGGGAGAGAGAAGAATTAATTGGATACAGAAAATTAGCATAACATTAATGAACGCTCCCTGTTGAGACTCATAATTGTGAAATGGCGCACGAATAGGGGAACGGCACCTCCGTTGCTTATAATAACTGAGTGAAGAAAGACACAGAGAGAGGGAGAGAAGGAGCAGGATGGCTGTTTTTGTTTTCCTATAACAATTATTTTCCATACAGAAAGCAACTGTAATGCCATTGAAAGAGAAAACACATAATTCAAGTATCTGTAATTACACACTAAAGATTTTGCTTCTGCTCATTCTTCATTTTGCAGGTTCAGATGGTCAGTGCTTAGCTAACGAAACAATGAAACAGGGATCACGCCTTGTTTTCTGTTTGCTGACCACATGCGTTTCATGGAAGAGGTTAGGTTGTTGGTGTCCAAATATTCCCAGCTTTGCTTTTGAAGAATGGTTTATTTTGTTGAAATGACCCGCATTGCCTCAGCGGTCTAAACCTGAAATGTTTCACATAAATCCTTGTGCGTCTGCTAAATTAGGAATTGGCCGACTTTCCCAGAGCACAATGTGGTTTTATTTTAAATGCTGCAGAAAATGTTCCTCTTAATGAGGGATTTAACCTTGTTTTCTTTCATTTCAGTAAATCACATCATAAACTGCATAGGTTATTTCACTAGTTTAAAAGTAAATATTTAATTTATTGAATTTGCATTTCAAACATGACGTGAGTTTACCCAGATTGCCAGTTTTAAAGTAATTGAAGGCTTAGTTACAGATTCAGTGTTTCATTGAGATTTCATTGTGTCCTGTAAAGCTGTGGTTCCCAACCTTTTTTGCTTGTGACCATTAATACGAAGCGATGTCTCATTGATTAAACTGCTGACAGGTGTGATTTTCCTTAATAGACTGTTTCATTTGGATACTATTTTGAGGCCTGAAGAGATAAAACTACACAATGTTTCACAAGATCAAAGCAAAGATTACAGAAAAGCCTGAAAAAAAAAATTTCTAGCAGAATTTAGATTTTCTTTCTTTCTATAACCCAAAGATCACCTCATTATTCCTTTAGATTCATCTTGCGACCTCTTCTGGGGGTCCTGATCCTAAGGTTGGCAACCACTGCTATGCAGTCACTGTTGTTTATCATGTCACACACTTTGCAAATTATATTTTCCCCTACTCTTATCCAAGGATGGCAAGGTAAAATACATCCTTTCCTCACATTAAACTGGCAATAATGTGTCCCTGGAAAAGACCTTTCCCAGCGTTTATCAGTCCTTCCAAAAGAGACTGACGGTTTCCTGGCTAAGGGGTTACAACCGGCCTTTCTCTCGCTCTCACAAACACACGCTCTCTCTCTCTCTCTTTTTTTCATTTGGAGTATTTAAGCCTTTCCATGTATTGGAGCTGCCGGCTTCCTACTATTCAGCCTGAAAATAGCCCTTGTTTTCAGGCTGAGAGCCAGGGCTTGTTGGCTGAGCTGTGGAGGGATATTACTGTGTCAGGAGGGAACTATCAGAGGAGAACAAGGGATTAGTCTGCTACAGCGATGTTCACTTTACCTCGAGCTGCATGGCATCAAAACACTGCCGTCCGTCCTAACACAGGGAATAGCGTCAGACATTACTATATTTATGTAGGGGAATTTGACGTAAGCAGCTGAGTCTATAGTTGTTAGAATGACTAGTTTGAAACCCACGACTGGTGAACATCCCTGGTTTGAATATCCATCAAGCTAAAACATTTCTGCAAAGATACGTGGCGCATCCAACCCTGTTTAACACGTAGTAGGTAACAGATACTGTAAATGATACGTTTTCCTTCGTTTTTTCTTTTTTACCTCCATGTGGCTGTACAGTACAGCTGAAGACGGGATGAGCGTGTTGATTAGAACTGACATCGGAAGTGTAGGGTTGGTGGGATGCTGAAGGTCAGATGAGATCATTTGAGCATGCAGTGAATGATTAACAGTCTCCTCTCTCTCAGTAACGACTGTCAAAGTGCCCTTGAGCAAGTTAGTAAACCCACGCCTACTTTCGCTCCAGTCATTTTTGAGCTTACATCACACTGACTACATCCACTGCTTGCCTGGTCAGCCATACTGTAGCCAAAGCCTCTGTACCACATGTTTTGATGTGTATACAATGTGCATCTCGGAACAACCCTAACCCACCCACCAAAGAAATTTCCCAAATATTTCAGCAAATTCCCCAAAAACGACATACAGTATGTTTGCTTCCAAGTGACGAAGCGTTAGTGGCCGTAGGAACTGTAACTCTTGTCCATCGGGAGAAAGTCGTGTGATGTTGTTATAGCGCCCCACTGGTGGATGGATGGGTCAACAAAATGTTGGACTTTGACACAGGAGACTGCTGTTTGTTTCCCGTTTCCTACCAACAGTCACTGTTGGTTTCCTAACCCTAACCAACCATGATCTTTCCCTAACACTGACCAAGTCCTTTTTGTGCCTAAACTTAACCAAACCTTAACAATATCAACGTCAGATCATAAAGCATTTTTATTTTTGCAGCAGTGATTTGTAACGGTTTTGGAGGGCACAGACAAATGATGTCGTCCTGCCGATAGGGGCGTCAGATCAGCTTATATGTGTCGTTCTGGAGGGTAATTACAACTGACATAATCTGTCATTTAATTTCGAGAACTTGTTGCTCGGAACAGCAGGACTGAGTTGGTCTGGACTTGTTCTGCTCGGTAAATTATTCAGCCCAGAATGTGATATAAAGAACAAAAACACATAATTAAAATATTATAGTAACTATAGCCCGACCGATACTGGATTTTTGAGGCAGATGCTGATACAGATAATTAAGGAGTAAAGAAAATCTGATAACAATATATCGGCCAGTAGTATTTTGTAACATAAAGCCATATCATAAACAAACAATCTTGATACAGCTCTCTTAGATATGTTTTTTAAAAAGAATTGTGACCAAGATACTGAGCGAGACATTATCCAGTGCTCTCTTGTGGACAAACTAAGTACTGTTGACACTGTTTCTAAATTACCTTGAGCCTAGTTTTGCATTTCTGTACTGCAGTTTCTTGTAATCTTCTAATAGTAACTTATTGCTCCATTAAATAGGGGGGAAGAGCAGTATAAGGTACTTACAACATTATAAATTACAACGTCACAGTATCATATGACGTCATGTCAGGAAAACAATACGACAGCGTGAACACAATATAGTTGGGAAATATACTTGACTACACTGGCAGCACAGAGATAATTACAGCAATGAAGCATACACAATTTATCACTTTGATCACGATTTATTTGTCTTTGAGTTTGCTGAAAAACTAAATTGTTGCTATTTTTCGCCATAAAACAGGTCGTTGCTCAAAAAGAGTACCATGGTCAAATTTTCAAAGACAGAGAAAAGGTAGGAAAAGAAAACTGGCTTATCCAATTAGAGGAAAAGGACGGGCAGGTTGCCTGGAGTTTGATCCCAGTGTTATCCTGTGATTGGTCCAGCAATAAGACAGCCCTGCAACTGTCCAATCGCTGTCCTCTGACTGCACCAGCAAGCATTCGCATGGTTTCTGCTGGGGGGCGTGACCAGTTTGTAATGTTATCCAGATGCTATCTGGACAAGCTAAGCGTTATGTATTTAAGATGACAGGCTGACCCCTGGTTCCTCTCACTGCAGATCACCAGAGATTTACAGTTTTGTCCAGACTGAATATTGTACTTAAGGTCTTTTAACCAGAGAATATTGTTGGAGTGCAGTGTGGGAACGAGCGACTGTTCTGTGTGTCCATTGTGCCGAAAGACTGGGAACAGTCAGATAAAGTATGTGTGCATTCTCGTGTGAATGTGTCAAACACATTTTGTTGTCGGTTGTAAACAGCCCAACAAAGGCTGCTCATGTTAAAATGGATCCTCCTGCCCATCTTTCTCTCCCTGTCTTCTTGCGCTTCTCTCTAAAGCACTTGACAATAAACCTGTGTTTTAAAGGTACTTTATTAATAGTGTCTATAAAAAGTAGATTTACTGCACAATTAATCACTCAAAGTCACATCTGTGGGTGATTAATTGAGCAACAAATTCATTTTCCTTTCTTACTCGTTGTTTTGCTTTACCTTGATAAGAGGCTGCAGCAGTGGACAGGACTCTGTTAGCTCCTCAAATGTTGAATAAATCTGCTCTAACTGAATGTGTGGTTTGTCCCGCTGTTTTCTGCAGTTGTGTGTCATCCTGGAGCCCATGCAGGAGCTCATGTCAAGGCACAAGACCTACAACCTCAGCCCCCGGGACTGTCTCAAGACATGCCTATTCCAAAAATGGCAGAGAATGGTAGCCCCACCAGGTAACTACATACTGACGACTTCTAAAACACATATTTTTAACGTCCATAAGCCTTTACAAAGCAGCAGATCTGGATAGCATTTTTCAGTAAAACCCAGAACTCCCACAAATCTGGAACATGGACGAGTGTGAAAAGAGCTTTCCTGGTTTTCTTTCAGCAAAGATTGTCAGATAACTGCGGATAAACCTGCTTCTCTGAACACAGAAATAAATTAAATAAGGAATTCTTGTCCAAAATGGCATCAAATCCAGTCTGAATAGATGAGAACAGAAAATCATTTATATTTTTTAAAATGTTGTGGATCTTGTCTTACCATACCTGTCAGGTATGTGAAATTAATCAGAATTCAGGGCTGCCTCTTGAATCTCAACCTCGCCAATCTTAACGGGCCTCTCAGCTTTCTATGATTGATGTTTTAGGGGCGGTTTCTGAAAAGTACCAGGCTTAAATTGGCTGTGCAGTCTTAAGCTGGAGAGAAAGAGTAAGCCGGGTTTTTTTGGACACATCGGAGTGGCTGCAAATTACAGCAATGCTTAGCGAGGCGTGACGAGATGTCTTTAAAAACCAACACCAGTCAAAAAGCCTTTGACTCAGACCTGTGTAACTTTAATTAAGAGTGCCCAGTGTAATCAGACTAGTAGATCCAGCTCCCCGGCCAGCGGCTCCCTGGTGTCGACGACGTTCTTCAAAGAAAAGAAAAAACAGAGAGAGAGAACAACAACATGGAAAGCATTTTATGAATATTAAGTCTGATAGGAAAAATAAGCTCTTGTATTGATGGTTAATTGTGCAGATGGAAAGAGAACAGACACAGTTTTATATCATATATAGCACTGCGTGTGATTTATGAGAAAGCTTAATGCGTAATGTAGTTTGATAAAGTATGCAGCTTTATCCTTTCATTTGGTTTGATATAGTCCATGTGGGAATGCTGGTTTTGGATCCATAAGTTGTTTAATGGTAACTTTTTAAATTAAGAGTGTTTTTCAGGGTAATTTCACATCATCTGTACAGTGGGGCAAAAAAGTATTTAGTCAGCCACCAATTGTGCAAGTTCTCCCACTTAAAAAGATGAGGGAGG
>LKNJ01004937.1:0-27124 GCA_002120245.1 Maccullochella peelii | reverse complement strand
AACAAACTGCGATGCACTGTGTTTTCTGACATCTTTCTATCAGAACCAGCATTAACCTTTTCAGCAATTTGAGCTCCAGTAGCTCTTCTGTTGGATCGGACCACACGGGCCAGCCTTCGCTCCCCACACGCATCAATGTTTTCCTTCCTTGGACCACGTTTGGTAGGTACTGACCACTGCAGACCGGGAACATCCCACAAGAGCTGCAGTTTTGGAGATGCTCTGACTCAGTTGTCTAGCCATCACAATTTGGCCCTTGTCGTTTCGCTTGCCCATTTTTCCTGCTTCCAGCACATCAACTTCAAGGACAAAATGTTCACTTGCTGCCTAATATATACCACCCACTGACAGGTGCCATTGTGACGAGATAATCAATGTTCTTAACTATACCTGTCAGTGGTCATAATGTTATCGGTATATCGGTATATATATATTCCTTTTGTTTGTCAAAAAATAATTCACAGTATGTACATACAGTACTTATGTTACTTATATTTGGGGCCAGTTAGACTCCAGAGAGGTCTCACCCCTTTAGACCTCTTATAAACAAACTGTTATAAAACTCCAATAAGCTATCTTCCTGACTAGATTGTACTAATGCAAACTGTAATTGAGAAAATCTGTTTTTATTTTTTTGTTTTTGGATTTGTTTTATTTTATTTTTTGTAATTGGAGTGACCTGACCCTTTAAAGCAAAAGTCTATTCATTGTTTCACAGCTGTAGGTCTTTGAACCTGATTTGACCAATAATGACAAGATGTACATGTACAAGCAGCTCTGTTACAAATCAAACACTCAAAAACTCCAGCTTTCCACAGTTTTTTTAAGTCGAGACAAATCAAGTCAGTAATATAATTAAGTAATATTTAATATTTGAATATAATGATACAATATGATACAATAGGCCTTCAGTGTTGCCACTCACCTGCTGAAATGAGCTGCATATTATTTGGAAAACCTTCAACCAATCACTGTCCCTCATCCCTAATGTCCAATCACGTTCCTTCTGTAGTATTTAATCTGCACCTAGTCTGCCTTCTGCATATCGGCTACTTCTCTTACACGGCTCCCGCTCCTCGTCCCTGTCTGACTGCTGTAAAGCCTCCATGAGTGTCCCGCTATCAGTGTCCGCTGCCAGAACGACTCCGGCAGTCGTCCATTCCCCATAATCTCTCACACCAAGCCAGGATGTCAGCTACCAGTTTGACTCTCACCCTCCTCCCCCTGCCATACACACACACATACACAGTCCTCTTCTCCTCTCACCCCCTCAGTGGCACACATGAAGGCTCTCCAATGCCTTTTTGGCTTTCTCTCTCCTCCTCCTCTGTTTGTTCTTCACAGCCTGTTTATTCAAGCAGCTCCTTGGCAACACATTCACAGCCTTCTCTGTTGGACAAGCGGCCCATCCCTGCTGCCCACCTCTGCATGAGACAAGTTTCTGATGCACACAGACTCACCACCCTACCGGCAGCTAACCTCCCACCACTTCCTTTTGCCCTCTTCAGCACCACTTCTCTGCAAAGTTAACCCTTTGTCGCTCTGTGTGGTACTCATATTTCTATGCACTGGCAAACACTATTTACAGCCAAATAAAGCCTCAACTGTAGCTTGCTAAAGCTACTTGATCAGCGTAGAGACAACCAGATAATTCTTCGCCTTCATCTTGAATCCCAAGCAAGAGCACACAATGTATTTAAATAAAATAGAGGAGCAGGCTGTAGCAAATGACTCAGTGGGCAAATTTAGTAGCAAACAAATCTGAATGCAAAACACTGAATTATAAACCCAATACACTGGCTGACGTACAGTAAGTTGTGGTAAACTTCATGTACAAGAACATCATGATTCTACTGTTGGCAGCATGAACATGTGGGCTGCAACAAGTTATGTATAGATTACATTTTTGCTGACAATTTGTTCTTGAACCTGATTATATAACTGAACTTCTAATCCCCTGTTGTCATCAAAGAGTGTTCAGACCCACCAGTTTGGGTCTACTGTCTTCTACTTCTACCATAGCTGCTCTAGAATCCAGGTTAATAACTAAGAATGATTGTATCTGTGCTGTACTGGGTCCTATGCTGAGTTAAAAGCTCTTCAGCTGAGCATCAGGTCAGTGAACGCTGTATCTGTATTTGCATCCAATCTTAGAGCCTATTTTTGAAACTGTTCTCCCAAGAAAAACAACAGCAAATGCCTCAAAGCACCACATGTTCACATTCAATTGACAAAGCCCTCTAGCATAACAGGCATTATGATTTGTCAGTCAAGGCATATTTATTTGTAGAGCACCTTTCAACAAGGCATAAAAGCATTAAGACAAGATATAAAAGAAACACAATATAAAAATATAAAAAGATTAGAGTGCAGTAACAGTATAGTGCAAGTAGTCCCTGCAACTTGTGTCATGTCGTCCATCTTTATATATAGTCTATTGTATGAATGAGTTGGAAGAGGTTGAAGATGAGTGGGTCTGAAGGTGGTCTGCTCTTTGCAGGAGAGAAATTGTTTGACATTGACAATGGCAGGAATACACCCCTCCATGCCCCGCCCTCTGAACACTATACCATTGTCTTCTATTCCTTAAGGTTAACCAAACCTTATAGCTGTCAAATCAGATAAAGCTTTCTATTTTTGCAACAGTGATTTTTCGTTTTTTTGAAAGGCACTGACCAATGATGATCTGAAAGCCAATTACAAACTATATATTTTGATGTTTAATTTGGATGATTTGTTGCTATTCTAAAAGAAAGAGTTTTCTCAGCCACTAATAACTGTATAAATACTCTAGTCTTCATCTCTCACTTGCATGTGTTTTATCATTTTATTATGATTTTACATTTTTTCTTTTATATGGCAACCTGAGCATGCTACATTTGAACTATGCTCATTCTTATTTGACTTCAGGCGAAGAGTGGAATTCAACCACATTTTGTGCTATTACAGTCTGAATTCAAAACAGAATAGATTATTTTTTTGTCACAGATCTACAGTCCACATTTTTCTTCCAGAAATTAATTAAAAATGAAAAGCTCAAAGTGTTTCAGTCAGTGAGTATCCAGCTTCTCTGCAGCGTCACTCCTGGTTGCATCCAAATTCTTTTGAATGTCCTTGAGATGGCTGACTAACATTCAAATCACATGAATTCGAAGGAAACATATAATTATTTTCCCATGGAAAAACTCCTGCACTCACAGTTACAAATTTCAACATTACACCTATTCACTGCAAACCTTTAGAAGCCAAGAAGTCTGGTCAGATTACAACTTAAACATGGAGTTTTAAATGATTTATATCATAAAAAGACCTGCCAACACTCCCGTTTTTCTTGGGTTTCTCTTGTATTTCAAGGCTATGTCCCGACACCTTCCCGTTTTGTTGTTTCTCCTAGGAAACTCCCGTAATTTGCATGGCACTCAAACTTCATAACGAGTAATCGTCATACACAGATCCATAAGTTTTGTCATGTTTGTCTGACGTCTCCCAAGTTGCCAGATCTTCTATGAAACACACTCTACATACACAATACACACACTGCATACAATTTCAACCCATCTGCCACTACAAACTGGCAACACACAACCTGATACATGGGCCAGCTATGCTAGCTGTTGTCAAAATGTCAGGGCATGAGGGCCACCTAAAAAATCTAAATACTCTCATAATGTAACCTTCCCCCCACTGCTAAGAAAACCTCCCGAATTATGAAACCTAAATGTTGGCAGGTTTGTCCATAAATTACTTTACAAGCATTCGTAATTTCTCCTAAATTCACAATAAAAATAATTAATCATACATTTACATTTTTCTTTTTGGCATTTTTATTGAACACATCACAGGGCTGTCATATAGACACAGAAAAACATTTATGATTACACTCACAATTTAGAATATAATTTAATCTTTTTGCATTGTGGGAGGAAACTGGAGCACCCGGAGAAAACCCACGATGGCACAGGGAGAAGATGAAAAACTGCACACAGAAATAGGCCTAGAACCCTCTTGCTGTGAGGTGACAGTGCTAACAACTGCACCACTGTGCGTCCCTAAATTAAGTCATCCAGATAGGACATATGGTAGAGAATGATATATAACTGTAAGTCTGGGTCTAACTATGGTCTTGTTTTTGTTTCCTAAGTTTTATAGTAAGTGTGGATTAGTTATTTCGACGTTTAATGATGGAAACCATTCTCGCCTTCACTCGGCAGAAGAATTTGCAGGTCCTCTGAAACAGATTCTTTTTCTTTTTCTTGACATCATCCACATCAACAGGTCTAATGGCAACTGCAGCTCTGTCATTTGAAGAAATGGAAGCTGCAGCTCCATCACTTGAGCCAGCGGCAGCTGAAACTCTGTCATCATTAGTGATACTGGCAATTGGCTCTGTATCTGTATTGTCATTATTGGAAGTAGCAGCATCACCTGACTCTTCTTTAATGGGAGTAGTAGTGTCTGACTCGTTCATTAAGGTCAGTGGCCGCTGAAGGTCCTGTTGAATTTTCATGGCTGGAAATCTCAGCATTTGAATGTCCATCACTGGAAGTGGATGATCCACTCTCTAAGCCAGTGGGGGCTGAAACTTCATTAAAATTAAAATTTGTCTTCCTTGGCTCTCCATGATCTTCATCACTGGAACTTGGATGGAATGAGTCTCCATTATAGGAGTCACTGGTGGCTGGTTCTATATCATCTTCATCACTGGAAGTGCCAATGTCTTCATCTTCACCACTGGAACTCTCACTGTCTGAATCTTCACCACTGGAAGTATCAATGTCTGCATCGTTACCACTGAAAGTGTCAGTGTCTGCATTGTTATCGCTGGAAGTGTCAATGTCTTCGTCTTCACCACTGGAACTCTCAGTGTCTGAATCTTCACCACCAGAACTGTCAGTTAATGAGTCCTTTTCACAGAAACTGGCAGAAGATGGCTCTCTCTTTAAGTCAGTCTTGAGAGCTCTAGGGTCTGATTCTTCACTGGAACTATCAGTGCTTGAGACTCCATCACTTGAGTCAGAAGCCTGGTCATCTCTGAGCTCCATGTTGGTTTCAGTGTCAGAGAGAGAATCATCTGATTCATCTAAATTCTGCAAGGGGGAAACAGTCATGAACTTAAGGGAGTCATCTGCATATAAGCTGGTGTCCATTTCATCTACCAGGTGAACCATTGTAATGAAAGGGTTTTTTAGGGCTTTTCTGGGTGTGATTCTACATCCAGCATTCATATGTAGACACGATTTTAGGAGGCTTAAAAATGCCATCCTATCTTCATACTCAAGAGCGTCCCTTTTCTCTGGGTAACTCTGTACTGCATCCTCCAAATTCCTGGCTATGTCAAAAAACTTTCAGACCACATGGGGTTTGACACCAGTTGCCTCCTTGTACTCCTCTGGTGACTTTAGTCTCCACCTTGGACTGATGGAGCCCTCCTCCCTGCTGAAATACTGCAAGGTGTTTAGTCCAGCGCTCAGCATGTGGTCCGCTGGCTGACCCAGCATGTGCACCATAGCTTTCATCCTATGATATACACAGTCTCCACAGAAGATGTTGGCGCCAAAGTACAGGAACAACATGATGCATCCCACTCCCCACATATCAACAGCTTCGGACAAGGGGAGGCCCAAGGTCACCTCTGGAGCCCTGTATAAGGTAGCCTGCATGTTCATCCCAACCTTCACTTTGCTGACTGGAAGAGCCAGACCAAAGTCGATTAGCTTAACCTTGAAGGGTTGATGCTTGTGATTGACAAGCATTACATTGTCAGGTTTCAAATCCGTATGAAGGATGCCAATACCCTTCAGAGCTTCAAATGCTACAAGTAGCTGGTGGGTCAGAAGGCGAATTTCATTGAGACTCAATGGCATGCACTCCCTCTCGTTCATCAGGTCCCAAAGGCTCTTGTCCATCTCAAAGGCCAGGCAAGAGAGGTTGTTGAACCTGAAATGGTCCATGAATCCAACAATGTTCTTTTTCTTAGGGTCAAGAGCCCTGACTGCTTTCAGCATTTCCACTTCCTTTTGAATAAACTGATCATTACTATTTTTGTGGATCTTAATTGCCACCAACTTAGTCGTTGTTAAATTGACACACTTGACAATGTTGCTGAAACCACCCTCTCCATTTAAATCCAATACCATGTAGTGGGTGGACTTGCTGGAGAGTATATCACGCCTCTGTAGCGGAAATGGTTCAGGTGCTGTCTCCTTGTTCTCATCATTTGCGCTATCTGAGGTCAAAGTTGAGGAAGACATTTTTGCAGTCAAACGTTTCCAAATATTTTCCAAACACAGAATAGTAGAAGACTTGTTTTCTTAACCCGGTCATTCACTTTCTTGTAACATTCAGAGTGAGATGAAGGTCTTGGTATGTGGAGTTCTCACAATGACATCACAATGACATCTACATTTTTGCTCTGAAAAAAACATTCAAAAAATCTTTATTGGCATGAATGTTAGTTATATTACTGTTAATGCTAAATTACAAATAAAATGACAACTTCTGTCTCTCTCTCTCTCT
This sequence comes from Maccullochella peelii, assembly GCA_002120245.1. Lineage (NCBI taxonomy): Eukaryota > Metazoa > Chordata > Actinopteri > Centrarchiformes > Percichthyidae > Maccullochella > Maccullochella peelii. The sequence goes on along the minus strand of LKNJ01004937.1, from coordinate 20,608 downwards.
CTCGCTCTTTACTCAAGTACTGTATTTAAGTACACATTTGAGGTACATGTCAGACACTTTAATTTTGCATATAAAACACATGAAGAACTTATAAATTAAACTACCCAAAAGCATATACAAATACAGGTGGAACGATTAGTCGATTAATCAGTTAGTCGATTGACAGAAAATGTCATTGTTTAAGTAATTTTTCATGCAACAACATTTCATGGTTCCAGCTTCACAAATATGAGAATTTGCTGCTTTTTCTTTTAATTATTTCATTAACACACACACACACACACACACACACACACACACACACACACACACACACACACACCCCAGTTCAACTTGATCAAACTTAAGAGAATCTGTGAGGGAAGAATGGGAGAACATCCCAAATCAGGATGTGCCATGGTGTTGCACATGTTTCCAAGACTAGCTGCCAAAGATGAGTCTATAAAGTAATGAGTCCAGGGAGTGAATTTTTTTTTTCCAAGTGAGATCTTTCTGGATTTCAATTTCAATAAATAAAAAGAAAAAACCTAAAAAAAACCAAACAGGTTTCCACTTTTACATTTCACATTACACTTTTACACACACACACACACACACACACACACACACACACATATATATATTATATAAATCGGAAAGGAATCCATTTTGCATTAAGCTGTAACACCAGAAATATAGAGTGAATCAGAGGTTGAACACTTTCTGAAGGTGCTGGCTGTAAAATAACTCCCCAGGGACAGAGCAACATAGATCTGCCCTGATGTACAAAATGCAGAGGCATAAATCAATGATCAATCAACAGCAGAGAACAGCGTGATATTGTGGTATTATTAGTAGACTAACGCTGGAGGAGAATCTGTCTATTTCAAGCATGTTTTAATATATTATACAGGAGAAGTCTAGATTTAATTAACTCTGAAATTGACTGTAACCACCATAGATGATTTATCCTGTAAGGCTGAATAGAGACATAAATACATGTGTTGGTAGGTGATGATATTTAAATGTAGAAAATTCAGAACTGTGTAAGAGTAGATCTACTCTGTTTCATATTGATGAATTAGAAACTGGTTGGATTTTCTTTTATTTTTTGAATGGATCAACTAAGGTTGTCCAGAAGTTGGCTTGATTTGACTGTAGATGATTTGACAGACAAGTCTTGATTTTCCACTCCTTTAAACTGGCTTAGAATTTACCTGCAGCTGTTGCCAGAGCAACAAGTCCTTACACCCAAACCTGCAATAGCTCAGCTTATTCACAGTTAGCTGGTTAATGACCAAGAGTTTCTAGGGTGAATCTCCACATATGAACCCATTTTCAGATACAAATGACTCCTTTTATTAGATGTATAATGAATTTAGACAAGAAGATAGGTGATTGAGAAAACATTGCAATCTGTTGGTGTAATGGTCATGAAGTATGTGAAGTAATGAAGTAATTAAATGCATAAATCTATCAAACATGCTTTCTATGAAACTTCACTCATGGTTAATACAATAACTAATTGTATAAGAACAATGGAAGTATGGAAACAGTGGAAGCGAAATGTGAGTGTGGAGTGAAATGTAGATCAAAATAACAGCATAAATGATGCAGGGAGACACCTAAAATCTGACTCATGCCCATCAGTCTCTTGCCCCATTGCATGCTGGGAGGCTTCTCTACAGTACATTCTACTTCACATAACTGCAATCATATGTTCAGCACTCAGCCATCATATGTCATCATATGAATGCTGATCATGGTTTCAACTCTCTACTCCTGGTGCCTTTATTTCAAAGTAAAAGCTCGCTGTTATTCATAATAATTTCATCTAAGATTAACTAGTTAATCCTCAAACTGCCTTTGAAGAACCAAATAAGATGAATTAGAATTAATATGATCTTTTGAGCCTGATAGTAAACTGCCTGAAATAGTTAAGCCACGTTTTAAGAACAGCGCCAATATGTACAAATTACAATCTAATCTACAAATTAAACTGAAACTGGACAAAAAGTAATAATAATTGTGTAATAATGTGTGTGTGTGTGTGTGTGTTAGGGAATAGCTATTGAGTTTTTTGTGAGGTTTATGAGGTCTTTGTAACCTCCATCCATCATCTATACCGCTTATCCTCAGAGGGTTGCGGGGGGCTGGAGCCGATCCCAGATGACATTGGGCGAGAGGCGGGGTACACCCTGGACTGGTCGCCAGTCAATCACAGGGCTGACACATAGAGGAAGCCGGAATACCCGGAGAGAACCAACACAGACATAGGGAATGCCGCCACACAGAAAGGTCCCAGCCGACCAGTGGGGTCGACCCGAGACCCCTCTTACTGTGAATCGACAGTGCTAACCACTTCACCACCGTGCCGCCCACCTCATGAAACTGCTAGAAAATATTTTAACATCTTAAAATTGTAAAAGTCTTCCACAATCATATTTACCTCACATTAAGACCGCTAAGATTCCTCCTGCGTTCATCATCTCTATGAAACTGCAGCGTACGGTCAGATCACAGCAGAGACACGACCTCCCAGCTCACGGCCTTGAAGGATGCAGGTGGTCCCTCCGTCCCTGCAGGTATCCAGGGATATTCTGCTCAAAACCCAGAAAAATGAATGTGCCGGTGAGCCGCTGGCACTGATGTTGCTGTTCCATCTGAAGATGAGAGCACAGTCAAGGGCACGGATCCGAGTGTATATGACATGTCTGAGCGGATGGTCCCCCAAAGGCTGAAGGAGGCACTGAGGGTGAATGAATCTGTTTTTCACCAGACAGGAAGAGCCCATTCAAAGTGTGCAACATGCTCATTTAAACATTTATTTATGTGACTGATATCTGCAGGCTACATTCAGAATGACAAATGTGTTTTTGATGGCTTTATTTTATTTAAATTTTTTGCATTGATTCTGCTGAAAATTGAGTGTTTGCGCCATTCTTCTATATATGTTTTGGATATTTTTGTGGATGAAAAAAACTTCAAAAACGTAAAAAAAAACGTGTACAATTGAATGTTTTCCACACAATTTCATTGAAGAAGCCCCTAAGAAAAACATTTAGACCAATATCACACATGAAAGCCCACACAAAACAATTTCTTAGATTGGTTAGCTCCTCCAAAACGGATGGCATTGGTGTCACCTTTTTTTTTTTCATCACCAGTAATGCTATGAAGGACCAGAAGTTTATTTCTTTTGTTTTCAAAAACCTATTCAAACAGCTCGCAGAGATGAACTTTTACCTTGAAACTTTCCTGAATGTAATCCATCACTTTAAATTAGACATTATGGTAATTAACTTTTTTAAGATGGCTTTATCATGAAGCAAATTATTGCATTTATTGCGAAATAGTTTAGCTCTTCCTGAACATTATTACATACTTCTGTTGTCAGTGAAATTGTAAGACAGTATAAGGTGGTGATCCAGGTGATATTAAAATCTGCCAAAAATGCTCCAATGATTGTGTATAAAGGCATGTTAGGAGAAACTCCCTCTCATGTAGTCTGGCTCACAGGAAGTAGGCTGTGGGTATAAACCTGCCATTGGCTGACTGTTTCAGTCAAATTTCTCCTCCCCTTCCGCTATCTGTCTGTTAGTACTGTCGCTGCATCCTGTGCTTAGCGCTGCCCAAGATGATTGTGATTGGTTTAAAGAAATACAAACAAGCCAGAGTGTTTTTTTCCCATATACTACCATGATAATGGGTTCAGCCAGACCTTTCTCCACACTTGGTTTTAGTGCTGGCCCAGCAAATAGGTCTAGCTATACGAGACTTCCTCTCATGTAATGGATAATGTTTGTTAGCACTTCATTTCATTTCTAAGGCTCTTTTTTAATGGGGTTTTAAAAATAATGTGAGCCTATGACTTCCGAGAGAACAGGAGGAGTATGTTATGAGTATGGCAAACACCTCAGGGGGTCTGATGTCTTCATGGCAATCTTTTAAAGCAGGATGAGGCAGGTTTTACAGACTGACACTTTGAAGCTGGGCAAATCCTCATATCAGCGACAATAACATGTGATATTTATTGAAAACCCAATGTTGTGAGAAAACCAGTACATGTTGGTGCAAAACAGAGTAAAAAAAAAAAAGTGGACTGAGTCTTTCTGTCCTCGGGCGTGGGTGAAGACTCTTGGATGCGTGACTTCACCTGCTGTCTTGCTCATATGAGTAGAAGGAAGTGGCAAAGATCATAAGCTTGGATGCATAGCAGTGCAGCTGCATGCACACCTCTCTTTATATGGAGATGACTTAGTCTCATACAAGAAGAGATTAGCCACACGGTTGACTGGGGACCTTGTACAGGCCTCTGATTCGTCCAATCCCCTCCGCTTTGCATTTACACCCCCCCATTACCCACCCACCACCACACACACACACTCAAGATTATGCCCATAAGTACATCATCAGACACCCAGTAAAAGCATAATCACATTCTTGTTTTCCTGCATTCAGTGGCTCATCTTCAGCACACACACATGGATTCATCTTATTTGACAGTGGCCTTGTGAAGCCAAATTATAAATGTGACAATAACGCATTCATAGAATTGACGGGGCCGCTGTCATATGAATGAATGCATGTTTGTGCGTTGGGTGGCTGTGGCTTATAATACTAATACAATTTATTTATGCAGGAAGTTTATTTTTTGGAGGCCATGGGAAAGGTGCAGTGTGCATGATTGTAGATGTTTAGTATTTGGTAATGAAATACAAAAGCACATGCAAGGTTAAAAATGATGGTGAGGCAGACGAACCTAAACTTTTTAAAAAGCACAAGGACAAAAGGGAGGCAGAGAGGCTGCCAACTATTTCCACTATTTACAAGCAGAGACATGCAGCAGAAGTCAAGATGACTAAAATATGCTTCAATTTTGCCAGCACTGGCATAGAGTCAGAAGTCACCAGAGAGTTGGACTTTAATCATGTGGATGTAGAGTTTGCACAAAGAAAGACCAGAAAGACAGTCATGCCGTATGTTAGCCTTCCTTTCATGTTCTTGTTTAACAGTCTGGAGCTGATGTCTTTATTTCTTCATGTGGTATTTTTTCTTGATACGATTGTAACAACAAGGTGAACAAAATTGAATTCTCTCATACATGGAAAAACTTGTGGCTGATTTTTGAGGGTACTCAGTTATTTTGTTTTCTTGATGTGAAGTGTTCCTTCAGTGCTGTGCATGAAGTCTACCGTCTGGTGTTATATTTATGCTAATCAGAAGATAATTGGTGAGTGATTTAACAAACATTTACAAGTGCAGCAGAAAACTAGACTTGCTGTCTCCATATATGATGGGGAAATGTTTGGCATGGTAGAAATACAGTATGGTGATACTTTCTATCAGTGAGGATGACTGATGATATTTTCATAGTTGTTAGCACTAATTACATCAATTAATAGCTCCCCTCTTCTCTTGAACTCGTTAAGGCCATTTTGTAAAGTTGTCTATTAATACTAACCTAAGAAGTTAAGTCAATTAGGGCATCTCAGGACAAAGCAGTGAAAAAAAATTTCTGCCTTTGCTAGGGATGTTAATGGTTAGTCATTAATCGATTAATTGCCGTTAAGAATTTAACTGATTAAAAATTCAAAACTTCATAGTTGCAATTCAGAAAATATACTGGTGCAAGCAAGGAAGAAGCGGTCAGTGGGAAATGATGAGACAAGATGAAGAGGGCAAAACGTTGTCCAAAGTGGGAGCACTACACTGTAAAACAGGACAATGCTCAATGTAAATACAGCTCCAGTACAACATCAGTGTTGTACCAGCTGAAAAGTCAGCATCCGACGGATGCAGTGCGAATCGAAAGTGGAACACCGTCCTCCCAACAAACTATCATGTCGGTATTAGCTAGAAGAGGCTGTGATGTGCGTCCAGAGGCAATAACTCTGAGGCTTTGCTTTATGGTGGAAAAGGACATGACGCCTATAAACATGGTGAGCTAACGTTACCAAACTACACTGAACCAGGCTATCGCATGCCCTCAAGAGGTACAATTACTAGCCGAATTGAGAAGTGGTACAATAGTAATAAAAATAATGTTTCACATAACTGATGTGTTGCTAGAATTATTTAAATAAAACTTAAACTGAGAAAAAGACGTATGTTTTGTATCTTATTAATTATTAATGATTACCGAAAAATGCAGGAAATTTGCAACCCTAGCCTCTGCAAACCATGTCCAAATGAAGTGATTCATCAATCTAGCTGCTTGCAGTGTGTAAAAGCAAGAATGTCACCTTGCATTAAACCTGTCTTCTGCGGAGATGAATCCTTATTGAATTTGTTGTGTCTAAACTATTTTCATACCTGTGTTGTATTTGTGACAAAGGAGAATGTAGATTGTGAAGGATGAAACAGCAAAGCGATCCAGTTGTTTTTTAAACTATGTTAGAAACAAGGTTAAGTATTATTGCATGCTGCAATACACTGGATATCATCAACCCCCATGAGAGCATTTTAACAAGACCTAAATTGGATATAAAGGAAACTCAAAAGGATATTATTTTATTATATGGGACTGGTTATAGGCTATATCTATAAAAGCAAAATCACATCTGTTCCTTCTTCCCTGCTGACTTTGATCTGAGAAAGACACAAAAGAAAAAAAGTATGATTCCCTGTTCAGAGAAGCAATAGAGTTATATCTTGTAATTGGAACATTGTTGGCGTTCATCGTGCTGTGAGACCACCGGGAGGTTAGCACTCCAGGCTCATGCTGTCGAAAGGTTTCCTGTCATGAACCTTTTCAAATGTAAAAGTGGTGCAGCCAGTTTTCTTGTCTTCATCTTCAAATGTCCATACATTGTGCAAGAATCAAATTTTTGATTTTAAATTTAACAATCTCATGAGCTAGTTAGCAGTGGCTTTTAGATCAATAGCAAAATATTAAATGTTTTGTCTCTTTTAGAGATCTGGAAACCATCTTACATGCTTTTATTCACGCCTTGGCTACTGTAACTCTCTTTATGTAGGAGTCAGTCGGTCATCCATATCTTGCCTGCAGTTACATCAAAATGCAAAAGTGAGGCTCCTTGGTATCAAGAAGAGAGCCCAGATCCCTCCTGTACTGGCCCTTGACTGGTTAAATATAGAATTAATTTTAAGCACCAGCTTACATCCGAGATCTTGTCAATCCCTATTCTACATCCAGACCCCTGAGATCCTCTGATCAGTTACTTCTCGCCATGTCATGTTTCCAGTTAAAGTCCAAAGGGGCTGAGTCCTCTTCCACCCATTTCACAGACTGTGGGACACTTTACAACTTCACTGTCAGATCTTTCCAATTTATCACCACTTTTAAATCCCATCTTAAGACAACTGTGCTTGAGTCACCTTAATTATTAATATTAACTACATGATTTCTTTAATTTTATCTGCTAGTTATTAAACTATATATTTTGATTCTCTGTAACGCACTATTTTTAAATGTGTCCTCTATAAACAAATTGAATTGGATTGACTTGACTATTTAAACATTGACATAAATGGAGCATCAGTAGCAATCATTATGGAGACGTGTTTCTCAGCCCATTTGACTGTTATATTGAACAGGCGTTATCATCACACATCTGTCCCAAATGTATGGGCTAGTGGGGGCCTACTAAACCTACCAGGAGGCTGTTATTACCCATTTATTTCAGTGAGCCAATGCAGCGTGTTCAGGTGATGTAGTATAAAGAGCGACAAAGTCCACTTAAGGAGCAGTGCTGGGACGGACAGATGGATGGACGGACGCATGGATGGATGAATCAAACAAATACAGGACTTTCACCCAGGAAACCAGGGTTTGTGTCCCGTGAGAAACCAGAAGTCAATGTTTACTTATTTTAAGTTACATAACATTACGCATGTGACTTACGTCACTTATACATACCTTATTTTAACTCAAACCACGATCTTTCTCTAAACCTAACCAAGTAGTTTTGTTCCCAAAACCTAAGGTGATGTGACATCAGTGATCAACCATGTACATAGATGATAACAAACTTCTGAACCTAGTAGTAGGTGTAGCCCCCAGCAGGCCCCTTCTAACCCATATCTATGAGGCTGATAACCACTGATAATGCCCATTCAATCGAGGGATAACATTCCAAACTGGTGTGTTTCTGGCAACCTGACAAACATAAGTCCAATATTCACTCTCCTTGCAGCTCTGTTTTAGTCTCCACCAACTCCTTAAAAAAAAGATATGGCCCTAATTACTCCACTATGTTCACCAGCGAGTCGCTAACATTGTGTGTCTGTTGTTTGGTGCTGAACAGGGAGTACAGAGAGTTCATCAAAGTCTTTTTGATAAAGACAAATGAATGAAAGCTGCAGGCTGTGAAGCTGAGGGGAACTGCAGAGATGGTGATCATTCTCTGTTGGTTTGTCACTGTGAGTGACATCTAAACAGGAACGTAAGAGTGACAGTAATGTATGGCGTCATAGTCAGAACAAATGATTGGCAACTTGAATTCACATTTAACCAGTTTATGGACATTTTTGCAATCTCTCAATTAAATGATACCATGACTATATACCACAATAGTGAGTACTGTATGCTGAACCTCCATTAAGGTCAGAAAACATATCAAACATGTAAACAATGCAGCTGTCATTGTAAAATGTAATAATTTGAAATAAAAATAAATAAATAAAATTCTAAATTGACAAGTGAACTGTGAATACTGCAAACTTTAAAATGCCCAGAGAATTATGCATTAAGGAGGATTCTAGATAGTGTGGTATGCATAAATCTAAAATCCTTAAAGCATAAAAATACAACACAAAACAAATTAATTACAACTGTCGTCCATGGTGCCATATGCAAAAATACACTTTAGGTAAATTCCAGTATCAGTTCTCTTTTAATGGGGATTTGAAACAAATTGATTCAAGCTTATTGACATCAACACGTATGTTCATCTGGGATGGAAAGGGTTACAATAACCCTTAACTTTTTGTTTTTTGGGCATCTGAATCTTAACTGTCTGTTTTTTTTTGCAAATCCCTAAAAAGTAAAATCATATCCTCTTCAGCTGACTGGTTCACCAACATTACGAGCACATAACTTAACATGTGAGTACAACTAAAGCATTCCCACATACATCAATCTCATCCCTGTTGTTGTGTCTTCAACACACTTCTTACTCATAGGTATGCACATGGACAATAGCAGAACATCACATTATCAATCACTTGTGCTTTAACTATATTCTCGTCACTGGAAATTCCTGTCCAAGGCAGACTGAAAAACATCCCTCGAAAATGCATCCACCAACCACAGAATACAACAATCACTTCTGCAGTCTTAAGAGCAGCGTATGCTGTTTATCTTGGGACAAACCAGGTTAAAAGCATACATTCTTAACACCCGAAAAAAAGCTTCACAGCAGCTACATGGAACATTCATTCAAGTTGATCCTGCCGTTCATGAAATATTCTTGCTTATGTCATTTGTGGCTTGGATGTGGACCGGAGCTGTGTGCAAGCTTTGTAGCTGAAAATGACAAAAAGGTGTATTTAAATTGAAGACACAGCAAGTTTGAGTATAAACCTTGATCGTAATGTTAGAGCTGGAGTGCAGAACTTTTGTCTCCCCCTTCTGGCAATGAGAGAAATTACACAAACACTGTGGATGCGTGCTCATGATGTATGCTTACAGGGGAGCTCGCTCACATTTCCACAGTTCACACACAATAATCCATTATTTAGGTAGAGTAAATGTAATAGCTACTCCAAATATTTCACAAAGACCAACCTGTCCAAGAGCAGTAACACCACATCCTGTCTGCCCTCAGTCCCTGCTCTTCTTTCAGCCTCTCCAACAATGGTTATCCCTGTTTGTTTCTTTTTTTTGACTGTGATCCTTCCTCTGAACGTCGCGTTTTTTAACATTTTATCTGGAGCAACAAAGACTTTTCTTGGAGCTTCTTAGGTTTTTCCTCCATCCTCCTAGTTGCTGTAGCTACTCCGTCGCTACGTTTGCTCCCTTCAGCTCTGGCAAACCAGAGCCGTGTAGAGAGAACTATCTGAAGTCTACGTGAATCATGTGACCATCCAGCATTTTGAACTTCTGTTGACGCCACTCTCTCTCTACATTGCTCTGTGGCAATCCAATCATTGCTGGTTGATGCAAAACGCATCACTACCGGTGCTGCAGCGTGGGAATGTCGCCACAGGCACCAGACCTGGAGATGACAGGCTTAATCAGCGTTGTGTGAACTCGTCTGGCAACGGCTTGAATGTAACAGAGATTCATTTATATTTAAAAGTCCCGCACTCCAGCTTTAATTTATATATCAAATATGTGAAGAAGCAAATTAAAGGAATGAATCACTGTTTTTGTTCACCTTAATCCATAACTATACTAAAATCAATTTACAGACTTATGCTTGAAAGAGAAGTAATCCATCCCAATGAACACAATGTCTGTTTTTATTGTTGTCGAAGTTGTGTTATTGTACAGTGGAAGTGTAGTGTAGTGCATACTTTTGATCTGTGTTGCCACGCACTGATAACTTAACCTTAACAACAATAAGATGTGGAGTTTACTGTAATGAATAAAGCAAATACCACTATATTGACTTTTAATATACAGATATGAATGAAAAAAAAGAATACTGTCTGTTCAATCAGAAATACAAAATTAAAAATCTAAAACTCTGGTATGCTTTTAGTAAATAAGATCAAACTTGCAAAACACTGGCATGGTCCTTTAAGTATCTATATCCGTTATCACTTATTGGTGGTGAATTCTTAGTGACTGTATGCATTTTCAGAGATATCTTGGATTTTAAGAGATATTTTCAAATGTATTATTAAGGACCTGAGCATCTGTTCTATCTATTCAACAGAAAAACAAACAAACACATAATTTATGATAAGCTGCAACCTGTTTGACCCTGGGAATCCCACTAAAAAGCCTCAATTGCATAAAAGTCTACTCGTCAACCAAGGGAACTTGAGGACCACGTTGGCTGCCTGAGAAACTTAAAGGCTATTTATGAAATATGTTTGTATTTTTGCCAGTGTTTGGGACAACTTGACAACTACCCATCAGAGTAAATCATACTAGTTGCAACTTAAAAGCAAGACTTTAAAAGCCAAAAATATCACCAGGAGTTTGTGGAGAATTTTGTTTTACAAATTAACTGCAGCACTTAGTGAGAAGTCAGTTCAGTACTGTGTTGCGAATTAGACCACCCACTAACGTGACACTTTGATGATGCCATCAGCACTACCTGTAGGTCAACAGCACTTTTAAACAAGTTTCAACTCTGAGCATCTAATTCAATTTGCCACTGTAGAGAACAAAGCTGCACACTGACCAACACTGCTGTCCTAAATGACACTTCACATAATCTCATTTCAGATTTTCAGTACTCAGCATGAATAAGCCATGAAGCTGCTATGATACTGTGATTAGGTGTTTCAAAAATGCCATTTGACAAGTGTATGCATTTTGAAAAACAGTGTAGGAATTGTCTGTACACATTTGTACATTTTCTACACACACTATGATGGAAATAAAAATTTGGATGCACTATGCTTTAGGACTTTGCCTGAGAAATCATGGTGTACTATTTATTATTCTGAACTGTTTATCATGAAGGATCTGTTACTCTGTTTTGCATACAACTGTAAAAATACAGTAAAATTCAACAATCACATTGCATTTTTTCCTTTTTTGTCATTTACTTAAAAAAGCTGAATGGTATTGTACAGATATTGAACAGGACGTGACACAATAATAATAATCTGAATGTACACTTCAATATTGGGCAATAAACAGTCAACTATCAACAGTTACATGTATTTTTTACTTTTTCCCTTTTCACATACAAAAAGGTTTGGGGAGACACAAACGCAGTAGTTCTACCGTCATCAAATTAGTGCATGATTCAAATTTTTCCCTTCCTCAGATTGACGCCTTTCACTCTTGGCGAGCCAACAGAGAATAGACTCCGATGCAAAGCCAGAAAGAAACAGAAAGAAAACTAAGGGTGAACCACTGGCGCTCTTGGATTTCCATTCTTCTTATAGGACTAATAGTCTGTTCTTGCTGTTCAATGCTGAGAGAAGCTTGGAGGTCGTCACATTTCACATCAGAACTTCAGCAGGTAGAGTAAGGTTACAGTCAGCAGGAGGCATACAGAGCAACGGGGCAACACGGCGGCCCCGTTCACATCATGCATCGCACCAGGACCTGCAGGAGGATAACACAAAGCTTCAGGGTTAGCATGTCTTACAGTTCATATCAGTGCTGGAACCATAGCTTTGCTTAAATATGAACCAACTTGATTCTCAGCCAAATAGGAGCTTTACATCGGTGCTGCAATTGCCATGGAAACTAGTGAATGGTAGAAATGAAAAAGGTAAACCAGTGAATGACAGTGGGTGACCTTGGATTGATTTTTTTTTTCATGTGTGCAGTTGCTCAAAGAAGTGGCCACTAAAAATAGTCTATTTGAAAATAAATGACAATACTTTAAACATAATTAACACTTTCATTCAAAGCAGTGAGCCTTTTATTCATACTCAGCATTTATATTCTCACCATAAAGAATTATGCTGGCATTAGTGATTCCCATGGTGTTCATGGCAACACATGTGTAGTTTCCATAGTCTTCTTCTGAGACGTTGAAAAAGACGAGCATCGACTGTTTACCTTGATTCTCTATCTTAACCCCATTTAGTCCATTGAAGAGCCTGTAAGAAAGAGGGGAGCAGCTTTCAATGCATCTGCTGGTGAGCAGTAAAGAAGAAGTGCACGTTTGCTTAGGCCTTTTGTCAAATCTCTAGCACGTGTACTTAAAATTTATATCAGCATTAAATTAGAAATACATTTACACCTGTGGGCTGTGAAAAGAAGAAATTGTTCAGAGTAGAGCAAAAACTCTGCACACAGCTCACTGCCTTATTGAGGTAACTGTACATGTATTTGTGCACTTCATCCTTCAGTGCATGACAGCCTTCCTTCTGTTTCACTCATTGCATTTCCTATTCCTCTGCTACTGTTTCATTGCCTTATTTCATGTCTGCAGATTCCAGTCATTTATTTTATCAGCGCCCTCCATCTTTTTGTTCTGGAGGACTGATTTTGTCTTTTGGGGACTGACGGGCAATGCTGCTGTCACAGTCAGGGACCATTTAACAGTGCAAAATAGCCTGTGTTTACATCAGCTTACCAGCTCTGGGGCCACTCATAAACATCTGTCCAGTATCCAGCCTTCAGTTGGAAAATACTGCATTATATTATCATATCCTCTAAACCTCTGAGCCCCACACCCCACTGACATAAACCAATTACAGTGTAAAAATAATAATAATAGTTGCCTTTGGTGTCCGTGCCTGTTTTGTAAATGATTTCACTGATTTTAAAAAAATGAAAATTATGAATTTTCATAATGTGATTAAAACGAGAGATTTGCCGAAAGACAGACAAAAAATGCAGGGCATGAAGGATTATCTCATTACATCAAAAGCGCAATCTATTTCAAACAAGGATATGTATAAAAAGCCATCACTTATCAACAAAGATGATGCAGTCTGGCTTATTTCAAATAAAGTTAAGTCCACACCCTACAGCAGAATAGGTGTCTTTGTGTGTCTGTAATACTGACTTCAAACAATTCCAAGCCTGTAGAAATCAGAGAGCTCAGAAGAAAAACTTGCCTGCGGTCTTCTTTGTACCACTCAAAATCTGCCCTCGGGACAGCAGAGGCTTCGCATTGCAGGACCCCTTTTTGTCCAACTGGAGTACCCGTACCCCTCGCTTTAGAAATGATGGGAGGATCTATAAAACAAAGTGAAATCAGTTTTACAATGGCGTCATATGGAAGACAACACCACATTGCTTGGTGTTTTGGGCTGCTTCATACTCCTATTTCTTTAACTATGAACTGACACAATGATGAACAACCAGCAGCCGAATGCAAACTGGGAGGGAGTTTGTTACATTATTTGGGACGGCATCCAGTTGAATCTTCACACAACCTTGACAAACTATACATCTTCTGAAGACACAAAGCCTCATGAGTCTACTTGTGTGAACCATTTTATAATCCCAGTAAAACTGCCACAAAAGCTGCTTATTTTGTAACAGGAGTGCATATGAGACAACACAATATAAAAAAAACTTCACACAATCCGGCTTTATTTGAGGAGGATATATCCAATAAACGGTTACTAGCTTTTTTTTTATGTCCCCCATATGTCCTGATCATTATGTCTCCCCATATGTTTCCACCATGAATGTGATAGTTTTGGCTCTTACAGTTGACGGTGACTTGCACTGTCCCGATATCAGGGCTTGAGATGTCATTAGAAGCAATGCATTCATATGATCCTGACTGCTCTTTGGTGACGCCTGTCAGCTCCAGATGTTCCCCCTCCGTCACAAATTTATGAGTGCCTGTGGAGAAGGAAAGAAACAGAGGAAGACATGCATTGGTAAATAAGTCCTAGTATTGGTAGCTCTAGTGATGGCAATGTCAGTCAATCGGTCAGTCCACCACTGTGGTCCAGACTGAAATATCTCAACAACTATTAGGTGGATTGCCATAGAATTTGGTACAACTATAAATGGTCCCCAGATGATGAATCCTACTGACTTTGGTGATTCTCTGACTTTTCCTCTAGCGCCACCAGCAGGTTTCATTTTCTCCTATACTTTGGTTTATGACAAAATACCTGCAAAACCGATGACATTCCCATCTGCCTAAGCTGCACTTTGTGTTTAATGCTAATTAGATGATTAGCATTGTAAACACTATCTGCTAATCATCAGCACATTAACATCATTGTGACCCTGTTAGCATTTAGTTTCAAGCACCGCTGTCCTATAAGTATGCTAGGGTGGCTGTAGACTGTTAGTCTTGTTATCCTGTAAACCTTCCTACTGCCACTCTTAAAGATACAACATACAGCCTCTTCACTTAACAAAAGCTTGTCTCTAAATGCAGTTGTTGGTGTGGTTTGACCCTAAATAAAGTGGTTCCCACCTTTCCCATAAAATACCCAGTCTTTTGTTCAACCCTCTCTGCCTGGTAAGCACATATGCCATCCATACACCCAGTCTGTACTTTTTTAAAGCAGGCTTTCTGTTAACTTTGGGCTTAGTCACTAAATTACTCAACTAATGTCACTTGAGTAATTTTCTCAGACTTGACGGAACTCCTACAGAATTGCAGAGGACATTACACAACAGTTTTAAACAGGTATTAAATTAGACAGTTTTAAATCAAGTAGTAATCCACATGAGTAGTAAATTGATTATATATTTTTGCTTGCGGGATGTTAAAAAACAGTCACCCTTTAAATAAAGAACTACCAGACTAATCTAAATTAGTAGAGTGGAAACTGGCTGATCAAGTAAGACATTCAGATACACTATTTGTTAATAAAGTAATGCATATGCAGAAATGTTAGTTACCTATTCTTTTTATATGAGCAAACAGATGAGGACAATCGTGTGATTATCCTTGTCAAAGATCCTCAGACCGTAGTAGCAGTCTGTCCCTGAATTTAGGATTTGCTCTGTTTCCAAATGTCTCCAGAGGGCAGACAGCTCAGGGCATGCACTCATTACACAAAGAAAATAAACTAATTGCATCGAAACAAGCCCACTTGAGTAACACCACAAATTACCCCTGACACCAGCAATGTTAAAAGCGTGTTCTGGTGACAGAGAGACCTTAAGCTATTGCTGCGTGGGTGGGAAAATGGATAGGAGCACTAATCCCAATCAGTAGAAATGTCAATCCAGCAATATCTCTACATTAGCATAATATCATTATGTTTTCCAAATCCTCAGCTGTAGACACTGTTGCAGCTGGCTGGGGATTCACTGAAAAGGTTCTGGGCTAGGGATAATCAGCTTGTTGCATATAACTAGGGGAACTGCTAGCGCAGGTAATTGCACATTTTCATCACGGATAACTATATTAGGCAGACAGTGGGTAACAAAATGCTGTTGAGCTACTAGCTGGTACTGTGTGACTGATTTAATTATGACCAAGGGTGGAAGGAAGTTTACTGTCAAATTATAATCTAATTACCTCATTGGCTTTGTTGTGCAATGGATTATTACTTTCTAGATTGCATATATATTGCATTATTGTTTCTTTTAGTATACTATGCCTCGAAAACCTACAATTTACAAATTTACAATTTGCTATGTAAATCTAAGTTGATGGTATAATAACTAGTTAATGTTGTCTTAAATTCAGACTACCAAACTTTTTGGAAAATTAAACATATTTCTGCTCTGATGCTGCACTGATACAGACAAACATAAATTACTTGATTCAAACTAGAACATTTTATTCAAGACTCTCAAATAAGTGGTAGTTTGAAATCTGTCCAGCCGAAAACCAACAGATGTTTCAAAAAGTAATATGATACTACATTTCAATATTCTTAAAATTCCAGCTTGGGTCACAAAGTAACTGATAAAAAAACACATTTTGGTTGAAAATGTTTATCTCCATTTCCCGATCCAAATGCTTGTTTTTGTGATTAAACGATTGCCTCTCTCTTATTTCACATTTAAAACTTTCAAAACTGATACAGAGTGTACTGCCAGCCTGAATCTCTGCTAGTTTTTGTCACAACAAAAGTGCTGGTGTGTGGGTTTTTAACTTTCTGCTGTTTCCCACTCAACCCGCAGCTGAGACTAGATGTGTGTGTTTGTGTGTGTGTGTGTGTGTGTGTGTGTGTGTGCGCGCTCATGACAACATTGTTAACAGTAACGCAGTACCGTGTCAGCATTCAAACAACAATTTGAGAACAGAGCAGAAGTGAATAGAATACAATCAATACACTATTGAATCCTGTTGAGAAACATGATCATTACACAGCCAGTACAGAATACACGGTAAAGTTGACAAAATGTAAAACTTTACAAAAAGTATAAGATAATGACCAGGCATGGTTACAATCTAAGTATTATAATATAAATGCCACTCTAAATGACCCAGATCAAAGAATATAAAGACATCATAATCATCTTACTCTGGATGAATGAATGTAAAAACAATCACCATCATCATCAACACCCACATCAGTGGTCTGCAGCTATGGCCATAATTCCAGCACAACATCAGTGTCAGCATAGCATGACTGGATGACTAATAAGAGAGCCATTAAAGTACCGGGTGGCAGCCAGCACAAATGAGCGTCTAAAAGCACTCGGCGGAGCACCTCAGCAATATTAGCCATTACTGTAGCTTAAGGAGCTCTGCTGCCTAGATGCCACTCTGTGCAGCTTTTGTAGAAAGATTACTGCAGTCCAATTACAAGCATTACAGTAGAAAAAGACCAACGGTTGCAGGAAACGACTTGGAACCCTGACAGAAAGCAGCTGGTCCTATTTAGAACAGGTTGTAAAAAATATATTAAAATACAAAAAAAGGCAATTTTTACAAAAGTTAAAAAGGTGAACTCAAACTGACAGAGGCACCAATTTTACTTGACAGAAGAAGTCAACTAAAGGCTTTTCATTTTAGCTATCCATGGCCTTTGCTAAAATGTACCCTTCAGTAGATAAGAAAAAGTATGTGGTTTGGCTTCTAAGCTAGTACAGTAGTCCAGTGACTCTTCAGATATGATTTCATCCTGCACCCAAACCACATTTTACAACCAGGGGCAACTTTCACCAAATTTGCAATGTGCAAGCTGTGATGTGCAATCTGCAATCATTTGCACCATCTGACACTGCAGCCATTTGCAACCTGTGTGTAAGCAGTGCTTACAAAACGCTTCGGTGAAATGGGCCCCAGAACTGTACACACATCGTCCAACAAATACAAAAAAAGAAAATTCCATATATGTGTTTAGGTGTTACTGGTGCATCACAGAGAGAAGGGCTAAATTAGCGTTTGTGTGTGGATTTTGCTGTTACAAAAGAATCTGAGTCTGTTGGTCGGTCAGTCAGTCCACCACTTCGGTTCAGACTGAATATCTCAACAATTCTTTGATGGATTGCCATGAAACAAACTGTGAATCCAGCCTGCTGCTTCTGTTTAATGAATACACTGCATGTGTTTGGGGCAGAATGCGTAAAATCTTGAAAACAGGTGAAAAAGCCTCAGTAAATCTGGCCCTGCGTATTCTGCACACATTAGTACAGTTTAGGAGGCACATTTTGCTGGCACAAGCAGGAAAAGAAAAAGCGGACCATAACAGACTCTGGACCGGACCTGTGACTGACGTTATGTATAATTTTATCTGCCTGTGCGCTAACCCATCAAACCCCACATTAACACGTTTACATGCGGAGGCCTATCCCTACTGGGCAAAGACAGAAACTCTGAAAAAAAAGAACAACCTGTAATTACCAGTAACTTGTATTTGATATTGCACTGGCCTCTATTTTCATGCTTGTTTGGATCTATTGTTTTAGTGGGATGCAACTGTCAATCATCATTCAAAGAGTTACTGGGCTTAAAAACAAACAACAAAAAAACATAGTCTCTACTTACAGAAAGCAGTTATTTCATTGAGCAAAATATTTTCAGAGTAATGCAGTAGGCTATTCAACGAGATACATACAGTCAGGGACAAAGCTTTAAATAACATTTGGACAGTACTAGTCACCACCAGATGTAAAGAATGAATGTGAATGAGTCACTGTAAATTCTATATCATTACCGTTAGAGCTTTCATCCAGTGTTTTGTTCTTCATGGGGGAGGGAGGTAAAGCTTTAAAAAGCTGTGGCTGGTAAGGAAAACTACCGCTCCCTGTAGTCCATTAATAAAACCATGTAACTGTCAGCATCAATATGGAGTAGCAGCATCCTCAAACACAGGAACAGGCAGATAAATTGATAAAGTGTCATTTCTGAAAAATTAATTGTCAACCTATTTCAGTGAAAGAAATCTGAAAGCTGAATACAGAACATGTGTGTGTGTGTGTGTGTGTGTGTGTGTGTGTGTGTGTGTGTGGTCCTTTTCAGAGTACAGGGATGTGGGACAGGAAGTCACTTGTCTGAAAAAGACACTTGATGGCACTTGATGTGAAGCAGTGTGTCTGGCTGACAGCAGCCAGCAGGTAATTCTAGAGTTTCATGGTTTCTAACCATTTCAGAGCCCTGTGGTCATTCTCTAAACTGAATTCTGTACCCAGCAGACGGTACTTGAAACGGTCTATGGTCCATTCGATGGTTAGACAGCTGCCCCGGTGTCTCCCTCAGGACTGGTTTCCTGCTGACACCGGCTACTGGCCTTTTCTGTTCTCCCTCACCTTGCCGTCACGTTCCACCAATACCTCTGCCTGAGGCATCAGTCTGGCTGTTGAAGGGCACACTAAAGTTTAGTTGCATGTGCCATCGTCTTTATCTTTTTTTGATGACCTTCTTGGACCACCTTCACTCTCCTTTCACTGCTTCCCCTGGGATTGAAAACACTGCTACAATATGGAGGCCAGTGTAGCCATATCCTCTGGCACTGTTTGGTCTCAAAGGAAGCGGCTGGGTGCAGCCAATCCTCTTACAGCCCCATCCTCCTGCACCTGCACTGGAAGCACTTTTCCCAGATTATACATTAGTTACTTTTTTTTTCTTTCCTAGAATGGCAGTGTTTAGAGCATCTCACACCAAATCTAGAGACAAAGTGTAAGAATAGTAATCACAGTTATAGATAACAGTGTCAGGAGAAAAGGCTTTACAGAGCTCCATTGTACTTACAAATAAATACGTTTCAGGTGGTGAAGACCTTTGGTCAGCAACAAAAACTGTTCAAAAAATAATTTTTAAAAACAACTCAAAAATAACTTAAATGAAAATCTTTATCTCCAAGAAGACAAACACCCCTTTTCTTGTCCACTGACAGAGCCACGTAATTGGCAGCATTGATGTAGAACAGCAGCTTGTGCTGAGACAGTGTACATGATCAGTCCAGAAGGTGGCACCCTATTTAAAAGGCAAGATGGCTTAAACTGTATGGATGCTTAATGAAGCCTGTAGCCATGTTTGCTTTGTTGCTGGGTAGTCTCTCCTCTCCCTTACTCCCTTATTCCTCTGCTTCATTCAGATGACTGCATGTAGAACTGCAACGTGACTAATACAGTGTATAAACGACAGGACTGGGCACAACATCCCTGCACGTGTCCCATGAGGCTCTAACAATTACCACAGTGCTACAGAGCTGCTGTGATAGCACCAGTCCCATGGGGTTGAGTGCATACTGCTGTAGCCAGTTTTCTGCTGTTTAATTGTTTGATGCAGTCGTCGCAGGTGAATATTTCTGCAAGCCTGCATTCTTGTGTAAATCAAACTCTAAATCAAACTCACAAAAGTAAAAGAACTTTTCTTGCTCGTCGTGCTTTATTGGGGGCTCAAACACCTACCCACTTCAGATGCTTTACATAGATTCTGGAAAGAATTTTGGATGAGACCTTATTTGTTAAAATCAAGAAGGGCTATGGTTTTAATTAGCTGTGCTTTGGGGAATTCTGTTCCAGCCCTGTCCTCTGTCAGGTTAGCCCAGTGTTCTAGGAATTCAATCTATATTGGATGATTCTGCATCTCATGTCCAAACTCAACATTGGTGCTAACGCAGGAAGTGGTGTGCCCTCTTTGAAGCAAGGCAGAAAGTACGGGTATAGAGGTATATATATATATATATATATATATAG
>LKNJ01004936.1:0-27206 GCA_002120245.1 Maccullochella peelii | reverse complement strand
TCTCTGCTCATTCTAGCAGCGACACACTAACATACATATCTACACACTGCAAAACGTGCCCGTGTAAAGCACATTTTCCCCTAACATGGTAACGTTGTAGGCGCACTCTTTGCAGCACCAAATGAAGCAAACTGGATAGTTAATTTAACGGCCGAAAAACTGATCAAATACTGTAACACACACCATAGATGATGAATTGAATGTTTTATGAGTCTGTGTTTAATTTGGCGTGCATCTGATCCACCAACCAGCACTGATTTTAGTGAGAAATCTTAACTTTTGAAATGGTTCGCCTCTGATTCCTACGGTCCTCTCCCACTAAAATGGCGCAGCTAACCAAAGGAGACTGGTAGCGAGTTGAGGCGACAAAATGTAAAGTTTGTACGGAAATACAGTTTCTTTATGGATTATATTGATGCCGAGTTGACAATAAGACTGACATATGACGGCCTTCATCTTGTGTTTCTAGAAATATGTGTTATTACGGACACGTAAGTTAATATGTCCTATTTCTTAAAGGGAGTTTGGCGTAATATTTTCCCCGGACAGCGCAGTCTAATTTTCCTGCCATACCTCGCCTTGCCTATCAATAACCTTGCACCCCACCTTTAACAATAACTTGGCGGCCATGCTTACAGACATATAACAAACTAATAGCTTTAATGTTATTGTGTATGTTGCAACAAGTAACGCCAATAACGTTCTNCGGACACGTAAGTTAATATGTCCTATTTCTTAAAGGGAGTTTGGCGTAATATTTTCCCCGGACAGCGCAGTCTAATTTTCCTGCCATACCTCGCCTTGCCTATCAATAACCTTGCACCCCACCTTTAACAATAACTTGGCGGCCATGCTTACAGACATATAACAAACTAATAGCTTTAATGTTATTGTGTATGTTGCAACAAGTAATGCCAATAACGCTCTAGAAAATTACATCTAATGTTTACCTCAGCTGATAGCGTTAGCTTGTGCTACACAGCTAAAGAAACACATAGCATAATTATTTTTTAAATACTTAGATTTCCCTCTTCTGTAGTTGTGCCACGGACAGTTGGTATTGATCCCTCTTTTAGGAAAAGTTTCATTGCCAGTCCTGCATTGTTACTGACCCATCTTGGATCGAACTAACATCGCAAAGTTAGTTCTCAGGCCATGGGTGGAGATACTCAGGTGGGGGGCGGTATAATTCTAATGAGCCCACACTTGACGTAAAAAGGGGAGCCAAATCTTGAACGGCTTGTTGAATCCCATGTTTTCTGACCTAGGCAGCCCACAAAAAAATGACGGGGTTGTCTTTTTTCAGTTTGTGGGTTGGTAGGCACCCCAGATACCCAAATGTATGTGCACAAACACTGAAAAAGTGAGTTTTTCATGATATGTTTCCTTTTAATGTTGTTTTTTTCTCTTTTTTGTAATGTCATGTTTTATGTAACGTTGATTTGTTTTTTAAATGGTTATTTTACTCTCTGATTTGTTTTGTGCTTTCTGTTTTATTTTGTTATTTAAATTTCTGTTCTTTGGTCATGGATTTTAAATGTTAATGGGTTTTGTCCAATGTTTTTGTTTTTGTGGTATTTTTGAATGCCATTGATTTGACAGTTGGAATGTGTAAGGTTGTAAAGAAAAGGAAAGCTACATTTACAAACTCCACTTTTTCAGTGTTTTTCAGTGTACAGTGTCATTGTTGAAAGATTGCCATAAATATTGTTTTGTCACATTTGTGTAAAGGTAAGGCTACCTGTCCTCTACCTGAAAACAATAGGTTTGATTTTTCTGCACTGGACCTGTAAAAGTAATGCATGTTCACTTAACTTTCTGCATTGCAGGTCCCATTTAAAGTTTTAAAGTTAACATTGTCTTTCTGTATCTCATTGTCCATTTTCACATTCTAAGTACAAAATAGGTCTCTTATCTCCACAACATTTACACAGAAACCATATAGATGGTAAAGAGTACTCAGTGTCCGTCCCCCTGAATGTGGGTCAGAGAGGTTGATTCACAGAATGCTCACTTTGTATAAAGCACGGACGTCTGAAATAATTACCTAGGTGGGAGCCATGCTGAACCAAGACAATACATTTCCCACAGCTTAAAATCTCACTGCCAGTTCAAAGCAATTATGTAAAGTATCAGTATAATTCCCATTCAAGTGCTGCAGCCTTGCAGATCTTTGCTCAGTTGGTGTATTTGTAGATACATAATTATAAAGAGTATTCCTGGTTGCTCAGAAGTAATTTTCTTTTCTTTCAGAGTTTTAACTGCAAGTTTTCTGCAGTTAATATACCCACTCCAGCATCAACCATGTAATTCCTTTACATGTCCCATTCTAGAGACATACTGTCAATGCTGAAGCCTAAGAAAAAAGTAGCACTTACACCAAATGCTTGAGAATTGTTTTTTGTTTGTTAACTTCAACTGGACAGCCCTCCATCTTATGTCCACTTATATGTTCTCTAATGAAAGGAATAATGCATCCCATGGCCTTTGGGACTTTACCATTACTTCGAGCAGACTAACGTCTCCTGCTGTATACACACCAGTTACTTTGATGGCTGGAGATCTCTGACGCTTTAACTTTATGAGCAGAAGGTTTTCAAACACCCCAAGGGAGTCTTTCACATCTATCTGATGAGGCGTTGCCTATGTTTGCTCTCTCCACTGCCCTCCTCTGTATCAAGGGTATTCGCTTGGAGAGGGAAAAAAAGACAAATTGATGACAAATCCGCCCCAGGGTTGTTATTGTTAAACCATATTCCATGATGTAGTGGCAGAGTTCAATCAAGTTAATGATACTGTTGTGTGTGAGTGTACAATGCTCCGGCTGCTGCTGGCATTGTTTTGACATCAGGATGGCATCCCCGTTTCTGAAATCGATCGATCTCTCTCTCTCTCTCTCTCTCTCGCTCTCTCTCTCTCTCTCGCTCTCTCTCTCTCTCTCTCTCTCTCTCTCTCTCTCGGCAGCGTACAAAAAATACAGGGGATGTTTTTCTACCAAGGGTATTCAGTAATGAACATTCATGTGAGAGTATTTTTCTGTTATTTTAGTGTTCAGTCACACAATAAGAGTCATTATCATGGATGTACAGTAAAGAGAAAAGGTTCTGTCTTTCCTGTAGCTGTTTCACTCCTGAAATAAGAGTTAACTGGGAGCTGTGATAAATATTTCATAACATGACTGCAAGATGAAGGCTGACAGATAGCTTTTAAAACTAGCTCAGAATACGAATGGGGTGGCCTTATAATTTCCTTTAGATAAAATAAAATTCTATTTGTACTGTTGACAGAATTGTTAAAGTTTGGTGTAAATCTTTTATTGAGGCAAACATTCGCTCCCCCCCAAATGATCAAAAACGTTTTGCATTTGGCAAACTTTGCCAATCTAGAAAAGGTGAGTTTTAGGACTTAAAAAAACCCCATTAAAACACAAATCATAATAATCAATTCTTGAACTTGTTACTATTTACAATAGCTATAGCAATAGCTAACTATTTACCTGCATTACCACGTGTTCATATTCAGATTCTATCTAGATTTAACCACATTATTTTTACACCTGGCGTTAACGTGCATCAACAGTCCCATCATGGTCGGTTTCCATGTCACAGCTGCACACCTCATCACATATCCCCAGTGGTGGAATGTACCTAAGTACATTTAATCAAGTACTCTTAAGTACTTTACTTGACTATTTCAATTTTATGCTACTTTATGCTTTAGTTTTACTTTACTTTACTTCACTTTAGCTTTAGTTACTAGTTACTTCTCAGATTTTCACAACCCTTCCTGTCCAGTGAAAACCACGTATCTCCAGATATGGTGATTTTGAATGTTTGTGAGGCGTGTTCCTTTATGGGTGGAGAAAATTAGCCTGCTACTTAAACTAAATAAACAATTTAAAACCCCCAGTGGATTAGCTGGAAAATGCATCGTCACAAAGCTGAAAACAGGGCTGTTGTTCTGAGCTCATTAAAAACTGACTTTTTAGAGATATGTGCTTCTCACTGGACAGCGACGCTACAAACGTGATGATCTTAGAATACGATGCATCGCTGTAGATTAAACTACCCAACAGAATATAATGGAGTTTAAAATGAGCTCAACCTTAAACATATATAGAAGTG
This sequence comes from Maccullochella peelii, assembly GCA_002120245.1. Classification (NCBI taxonomy): domain Eukaryota; kingdom Metazoa; phylum Chordata; class Actinopteri; order Centrarchiformes; family Percichthyidae; genus Maccullochella; species Maccullochella peelii. The sequence continues at coordinate 23,082 of LKNJ01004936.1, read as the reverse complement.
AAATGCAAAATACACATTACTGCAGTAGTAATATTAAACCAAAAACATCATCTATAACAGAAAAACACTGATAGGGACTGTTTTACTGCCCAATGAGTACTTTTCCTTTTACTGAAGTAATGTTTTGAATGCAGGACTTTTACCTGTAGCCGAGTATTTTCACAGTGTGGTATTAGTACGTTTACTTCCTTCCCCACAGCATATCCCTCTCTACTCTTGAAAGAAAATGTAGTGAACTGAAACACTAGACAACTGAGACAAGCAAAGCATGTCAAAGTAGCTGACTATATATTTCCAGTTGTACTCTATGTGAACTGCATTTACTCTTCCTTTCAGTGTGATCAGAAGGAAGACCTGCTCACCTCTGGAGGTGGTCTGTGTATTTGGATCACAATCGGTCTCTCTTAGGTGCATTGAAATGTGCATTTTTACGTGGGCAAGAACTGCTGTGTAAGTTTTAATGTGATCAACCCAGATGGATAGTGATGCCTGTTAATGTTGTACTTTCTTTGTGCTTCTGATGTACACTTGTGATGTCATGCATCCCTTACCTGGATGGGGATTTAAATCTAGCCCCAATGTGTGTTGGTTCCATTTACACAAGGTTGTACCACTATCTGATTGCTGTCTGATCAGGTCAAGATACATGCATTGTAATGAGTCTCATCTTGATTCATTCTGAACCGTTAAAAATGATGTCTCCGTTTCAGTTTTCTTATCTTAACTTACCTTCCTCAGAGGAAGATGTGCCCATTGCCCACTGTGTAGATGACCCTCCCCCCACAGAAGTGGCCTGCGAGGTGGCCTGTCCTGCAGACTGTGTGGCTGGCTCCTGGTCTTCCTGGTCACCCTGCTCCCACAGCTGTGCCACCAAGACAGCGGAGGGTCGACAGAGCCGCACTCGCACTGTGTTGGCCATCCCAGGAAAAGGTAATGCAACGTACCCTCTGACTTCTTTCAATCTTTTCCCACCTGGTGTTAATGCAACTGATTTCTTTGCTGGGTCTGTTGTTGTGGTGTTTTGGGCAGAACTTCCTAGATATCAGTTTTCAATCAAACTAAATGTCACAACTAGGACATTTTATTTTCCTCAGATTTTCTGTTGATGAAGCATGACTTCTTGTAGATTGCTGCTACTTTAGATTATAACTGGCATTAAGAGTGTAATTCTGTTACATACAGGGTACCAGCTACATGCTAAGCAGTACCTGTATAAAACTTTATATACAAGAGAAGAAGACGAGGTTAGTGAGGACAGAAATAAATTAGACTGTAAATGTAGTTTTGTAATTCTTGGGTAAACACTAAGTATTTACAGTACAGTAATATTGTTGCTGGGTTCAAAACAGAGTATGTGGAAACCTGGGGGACAATACTGACTTCTGAAAAACATACAAAGCAGGTTTGATATTATTTAAAGGGGAATTCTATCGATTTTATGCATCAAAGTCTTAGGAAGTACTACTGCATAAGTGAAAAGTTGTACAAAGTTAATTGCGGTTCCAGAGGGAACTACACGAAATCTCATAAATTGATGTTAATTGAGGCAGCATCAGTTGGGCCTGAAGACAATAAAAAAATCTGGGGTGTGGAGGTATGAAGAAGTGAGCTTACAAGACCTCTGTAGACTGCTCCTCTTCTCTGCTTGAGGCTAGCGGCTCGAGGCGACATTAGCCACTATTAACACAACCGAATCTCAAACTGAACTAATGTAGGTGCCAGATTTTGGCAGGAGTGCAATCGGTGGAGTAGTCTTTTAAATTACAGTATATTTCCAAAAACTGCTATGGTACAGTAAATAGGTAAACAAATTGCACCATGATGTTTTTCAAAATGGAGAACTCAAAAAATGCTGGAAATATTATATTAATGTTGTCACTGAGTATCAAAACTAAGAAACCCAAACCCAAAGCAAATAAAAAATAAAGACTGATTGAGCCAAAGTCTTAATCAGAGTGCTTTCACCAACACCGTGGGTTTACTTTGGCCATTATTTCTGTAGCTTTCAGAGTCTTATTTAGACATGTTTCATCTCAAAAACATTTTAGGTTTGAGTTGACAATCCATTATCAAGGGCTCTTTCTGTGGCCAGTATTTTTCTGCGTACTCCAAGTGTTGTGTTTTCAAATCAGACAGCAGAGCCTTGGCAACCAGCTACTACCCATTAATCCCTGTAACCAAATGCATATCTGCCATAACAGCTGATGAAAGAATCTCAGAGCTTAAGCTAGGTTCCACACTGTGTTGTTTATTATCATGTTGCTGGCTATCTGCTTGCTGGCAGAGGTGTGTGTGTGTGTGTGTGTGTGTGTGTGTGTGTGTGTGTGTGTGTGTGTATATTTGTGTTCATATCCTGCATGTTTGTAAGAGTGTCTGACAGTGTGGAAGAGCTGGAGAATACAAACCAGACTGGAAGGTGCAGGTGTTTATTAGGGCTTGAGCACAAAAGTGCCAGGGCCCAACGGTCGCAATTGGGCATTGGCTGTGGCACATATTGGCTCTATAGCGCCCCCTAATTACTTTTTGCATGAAAAGCTCATGAAACTTGGCACACACATTCTACCCCGTGAACATTGCAAGAAAATACAGCGATTGGGTTCATGCATGTTTAGTGGGCTCCGTAGTGCCCCCTAAAACATGGCAGGTCTTAGTTGGGATAAAGTTGTTCCAATATTCACTAAATTTTATACACACATTGCTCTTATCATTTCGGACATATTTCCCATTGGCTTTCATTAACGCCGCTGGATGTTGGCCATTTTGAATTTTATGTGTTTTTTCTGTATTTTTTGCAAACTTTTTTGAACTCCTCCTAGAGGGTTTATTGGATTCATTTCAAATTTGGTAGGTAGAATTGTCAGATGAGTGTGAAGCTAAATTACAAAGGAATAGTCAATATCTCAAACGATGATGTCATAGATCATGAGACAAGATGCCTGTATGTATGGAACTTTTTGAACTCCTCCTACAAGATTCAACAGATTCACTTCAATTTTGGTTGGCTTAACCTTAAGACGTGTGATGCACAATGGTGAAGCTTTTGAGTTTTCGTGGAACGCAGTTGCCGTGGCAGGGTGGACAGTTTGCATGTTTGAAACAGGAAGCCCTTTATGGGGGGCTAGGGATGCTTGAAAACTCAGGAAACTTTGCATATGTGTCAGAAGTCATGAGAATTTACATCTGATATGGGTTTTGAACATGGGTGTGGAAAAATGGCTCGATAGCACCCCTACGAAATTTAAAAATCAAAGCCCCCATCTTTAAATTTGACGTAGATGTATGAAATTTGGGAGGCAGATGTATCATCCCAAGACTTAAAAAAAGCCTCTTGGAGCCATACCCTAAACCCAACAGGAAGTCAGCCATTTTGAATTTTCTGTGCAATTTTAGGCCATTTTTTGTCATTTGCAGGCTCTGTACTTTAACAAACTCCTCCTAGAGAATAAATCAGATCGTGTTCAAATTTTGGCAGTGAAATCTAAAGACCTTTGCAATGAAAACTTGTTAAAAGTTTGATATTTTGTTGCCAGAAAACAGGAAGTTGTTGTAACTCAAATGTACATTGTCCAATCTGCCCCAAACTTCACATGTTTGATAATAGTCCTGGCCTGAAGACATCTACGTGCCAATATTGAGTTCTAGTGATAGCGCCACCTACTGGCACCAGGAAGTAAGCCTTGTGTGACAAACATCATTCGATTTCCATGAAGTTGACATTGTGTGGTCCACACTTGACATACAGCAACATAATGTGTGTTTAGAGTGTGTTCTCTAGCACCACATAGTGGAAACAGGAATTGATAGAAAATGTGCAAAACGTCATGTCCACCGACGGTCATGAAAATCCACAGCCAGCGCCCCCAACATGCGGGAAGGTTTGAGGGCCCGTTCATCACTGCTTGCAGCTTTAATTCAGTTGTGGTTCAGTCACAAACTCATCTCAGCCCTTTTGTGAGTCACAGTTCACTTTAGGGCCACTTGACACTGTCCAGATGATGACCTATAATCCTACTTAAAGTGAACTGTCCCTGTATGTTTTCCATTATATGAGTGTGTTTGTGTGGTTTACAGTTACTGCACATTTTCTAAAGAAAAGAGCTTTATTTAATTTGATCAAACAATGTAAACTTAACATGAACAATACATGATGACACAGATCTGGATTGACACAGTAGGATTAAAAATACACAAGAAAAAACAAAACAAATCAGGCTGTTATTGCATAAAATTGAAAAATGACAGTATGAAAACACTAAAAGTTACAATTACTTTCATAGTGGCTATATGCTCATTTATTACATATTTGGCACTTACATGCACTCTACATGTGAGCTTTTGTCTCAGAATGATTACATTGAACTGGCAGTGTCTGAAAATAGAGGAAAAAAGTCACTTCAAAAGTAATAATAATGTTGCACTGTGATATTATTTTTGTTGTGGTAGCCTACTACACAGCTATACACACCATCTTGGTGAATAAATAGAGGTTGTCTTTCAGTGTTGCACTGCCATCGAGGCTGAATATAGAACTGTACAGTATGTGTCCAAATAATGACTAAATATATGACAACCAGGACACAGGGTGCAGGGACTGGAAAAGATTGTTGTGGTGTGGCTGTGGGCAATGTTTGAAGTGACCTTACTGTGACTTTTCATTTGTAATTCAAACTTCTACAAGTTGTAACTTGTAAAGTGTCTGCTCAGCTAACCTGAACAAACATTTGTTTTGTCGTTAAGCAGCCTGCCAGCACTCAATGATAATATTAGTTTTTGACTTCCAGCTTCTAACTCCAGCTTGTTACTTGAGGTGAAATTTATTTGAGATTTTGTGCAAATCACATTTACTCTGCTTAATAATGTTGCTTTTTTGGACTAGCACTAGTTTTAGCTTGCTCATAATCGCTGAACCGTGTCTTCTTTGCTTTTCTCAGAATGCCACGTTGTTTAAAACCTCATGTCTTTGACTCTGTGGTTCTTTCCCGTGTGTTGGTGGCCAGGAGGGAAGGAGTGTCCAGCAGCTCCAGCCCTAGAGGAGTGGAGAGTCTGCAATGACCACCCTTGTGTGGTGTTCTACTGGGATGCCTCAGCCTGGGGTCCCTGTATTGAGGAAGCCTCCATGGATCTCAATGGAACCAGCTTCTGGAATGGGACCCCTACCTGTGCTGTGGGTGTTCAGATCCGCAAAGTCAGCTGCATGAAGATGAACACTGGACCTGTCATAAGTAAAAGGTACGCTCTCTGACCAGGTACCTCTTAGGCTGCTGTGTATATGCCAAAGTAGCAATGCAATATGTACTTCAGTCCTATAATACTGTAACTCAGTATTGGGGTTTTGCGCATGTCTATACATGTTAAGACTTTCAATGATTTTCTATAACAAAAATTAGAGGTTTTTTAGGGCAGCACTGTGTCTTTCCAGTTTACAGAGTCTGTTGGGAGGCGATTCAGTAACTTGCCTCCTTCCTTTCTCCTGTTTACCTTTGGATAGTGTTGAGCCAGCTGTGCTCACATGGTGGTTGCATTACTGTAACACTTGACTTTTCCCTGTTGGCTTTTGTCATATTGGACTTTGTGCCAAACCTAGTATACATTAGGCAGATGTTTTTCAAATGTCCACAAGTATATCAGTATGCTCCATGTTTGTTTTCATTCAAGTAATATGACATTTGGTCATAAAGGATGGAAGTGAATGTTGTTTCAGCCCACCAACAATTTTTACCTATTCTGAACATGGTAACAAGAATTATATGTCTCAAATGTGCCAACTAAAATGTCTGTTCTTGTGTCATTATGCCAGTATAAGAATGGCACTTTGTAACAGAATATTTTCTTCCCCTATTCCTATCTGACACTGCTGCTTCGCTCAGTTTTAGATACCAGTAAATGAGTCCCGAGAGAAACGAATGGTAAATTATGGGTGAGGAGTAAAAGAGCTTTGTAAAATCTGGGGGAGGAGTTGAGAGGTGATCATGTTTCTCTTACAGAAGAATCATTTAAGTTTTAAGATTCCAAAAGTGTCTTACTTGAAGATATATAGTGCATGCTTTTACTTACTGACAAATGACCCAGAGGACTTGATACACTGTGAAATTATATCCCCAGAGTGTTGTACATTGAGCTCTTCTTTTGTGCCTTCTGCCTGTGTTTAGGATTTTTTTTTTTTGTCAACCTGAGATTCATTTTGCTTATGCTCCACCATTATCTACTCCTCTTTCAGCAATACAATATCAAACACTGCTAAGGGCTTTTATGCTGTCATTGTAATGATGTTATAGCTCACACCAGGAAGATGGATTTATAAATAATTCACAAAGTTTGCCCTTCTTTAGCTCAATATATTATTGACAGGGCCATAAAGTGGATTATGGAGTGGCTTTTTTCTTATGAACGTCCTATCTCCCACAACAGAGGCTTTAATGAAAGCTGTCATTTCTGCTCAACCAACAGATCTTGCCTGTACAGTATGCTGTGAATTCAATCACGTCTTTGCTATTCATATATAGCTGCAGAGTGTTCATTTAATGGAACAGTATCTAACACATAGCTCTGCATGTTGCTATTCATCGTAGTTGATTTTGACTGTCAGTAACAAGTTACTGGGCCTTTCTGCTGTCTTTCCAACATGTGCAGCGTGTAAGACATGATCAGTGTTTGACTGTGTCCATATAACAGCATAGATTTGGCATAACCTCTCAAGCTTCATATGATAAGATTAAAAAACAGACAACAGATACACTGTGGTAGCATGTTTCCTAGACTGAAAAAGAACAGAATAGGGCTAGATGGGATAGTTCAGACTGCCATTTCCATTGCTATAACCCCTGTTTTCTTAAAATGTGTTTGAAATACAGGAGTGTCCTTAATATTTCTATATCGTTCCCATCTGAGGAGCAGATGCTCCCTGAATATATTTGATGTTGTGCTACTTGAGAAGGGTTTCTTCAATCAGCAAACATCTAAGAATTTCATGCTTAGCAATAATCTCCACAGTGAGCAGTGGCTCAATGAAAGGTTATTGGATCTTTCTTGGTATCAGCGCGGAGCCCTCAGGAAAACATTAAATTGAATTTTAGTTTAATTTCTGATCCTCTTTCTCATATATTGAAGATAGAATATTCATTAACAAACTAAAGCAGTGGTAATAAGAGCATTGCACTGTTTATTATACTGTATATGATTACCAAATTATTGTTTTTCTTAAAAGGCCCCAAAAATTATTGACAATATTATTAAAGAAGTTGTTTTAAATAACTTTTTGGAGACATGTTGTTATTAACTATGTTCAGAGTAGACAAAGCATACCAGTTGGTGCTGTGCTATAACAACACACTCAAATAAATCCTCACGCAAAGTTAAATATTAATATTTAGTATTAGATATTAACTACCTTGGTATTATATGAAAATGATGAATTAGTTATTAGAATGCAATTTTGAAGAGATAATGTGTGAGAGACATTTAGCGTTCCCAACCATGTCACAGTTGAACACCATGGCTTTAACTGTATATTCCCCCAGCTGCTCTGATGCGTTGCCATGCCCTCTGGCATGCATCACTGCAAAGAGGGAGAGAGGAGAGGAGGGATAAAGCTGAGGAAGGATGGGTTTTATGCATCTTGCCTCCTTATGCTTTGGCATACTTTGATCTCATTCCTGTGTGTGCTGGCTTTCTACAGTTGGTAGGATGTGGCACCATGCTGGGTCTCTAGAGAGACCTGGATCTGTTTTTCAGCGGTGAAGTCAGTCACTGTAAAGAAATTGGGATGTCTGTGTGTGTGTGCTGGGGAGGGGGGCATTTGGCTGCGTGTTGATGAAGACATCAAAGCTTATGACTTATATGAACATACACATTACTTAGCGGTATTAATCTGCACCACTTGAAGGTTGGCTGTGTTGTATTTTGTGTGTCATGCAAATCGTCCGTTACAGATATGTTACAGAAGATATGTAGCAGTCTAAATACACAGGAAATATGTGCTGATTTTCTATTTTAAGACGAAGAAATTGGTTAAAAGACTGAAGTGCTCCTTAAAACCTGGTAATGGTGTCCTTGGTGTGGCAGGAGTGATTCATTGGTAAACATTTTGCATAGCCTCACTTTTCTCAGGTTTAATTAGCAGCCAAGCTGTGGACTTTGATTGATTTTTCCGCCTAGAACACTCTGTCTCCCTGGTGGCAACAACAGACTACTGTGGCTGCTCTGTACATGTATATGTGGAGATAAATGCACTCACCTGGTTGTTTGAACTGATCCTGAATTAGTTTCCCCTACTTTAAGTTACACAGTCCTGGTAACAAATTTGGTAGTTCTACTCCATTCTATGTATTATGTATCATTCAACAAACACAAGTACTCTAAGTATTTATAAAGTGTATTGAATAGGGGCAGTGGAACAATCAGAAAACACAACATTGACATATTATCACCTTATAGAGTTGATGTTAGCAAATTAATTACCTATTCCTAATCCTAATTAGGATTGATTCCAATTAATACCTGATGTTTGAAAAGCTTGGGATTTCACTAAGGTGGTCTATAAACATGAATAAATAACATGAAACAAGGATAAAGCAGGGGCAAAATTTCCTCAGACAGGGGAACGTGCTGTTTGGGAAACATATAGACAATTTAGAAATATCAGCAAGACTACAGTTAGAAATGCTGAATCTAATAACCATAAATAAATTAGAGGAATATTTCCTACTGAGGTCTGCAGTGCCATTGGTGAGAGAGCAGTGGTCCTCATCTTGATTGGATTGAAACTAAGTTCATTAAATTAGCATATCATATTCTTATGTATCCACTGGCCATTTTTTTTAATCTGTCTTTATATGTGTGAGTTACCAGCTATATGGAAATGTGTACATATTACACCTGTCCATAAGGGTGGTGACACACTTGATCCCAATAATTACAGACCTACTTCAATAATTTGTTCCATTACCAAAGTTTCTGAAAAAAAAAATTCACAATCAATTATCACAGTATCTTAATTCTAATAATATCCTATCTCAATTTCAGTTTGATTTTAGATCAAACTCTCTTAAAATCACCTGATGATGTTTTTCTGCATCCGTGGTAATCACAGAGGAGCCATATTTATTGATCTTACTAAAGCTTTTGACCTAGTGAATATCTTTCTGTAGATAAGCTCCATGCTGTTGGCCTATCCCAATATTCATCGTTGTGGTTTGTATCTTCATAAAAGAAAGCAATGTGTTGCTGTGCAAGGGTGTAAATCTATTTATTAATGATATATCATTATTTTTTTCTTTGTCTTTTTCAATTATATGCAGATGATACTCTTCTAGATACATTCAGATCTTCTTCATCACTAATGCAAGAGGCTTTGCAATCTGACTTTAACATTCTACAAACTCTGTTGTCAGCTAACAAACTACCACTCAATACAACTAACTATTATGCAATGGTCCTTGGTACAAGACAGGACCTCAACTCCAAATCCAGCTAACATATGATGATGGTACATCTCTCCAGAAAGTTGATAGAATGAAATATTTGGGTTTATGGGTTGACTCCGAACTCACATTTAAACCACACATTGAGCACATTATAAAGAACTTTAATTTAGGTATCTGTGTTTTATATTGGTCCAGACATTGCTTTACATTTATTATCAGAAAGAGACTTGCTTCACAACTTATTTTACAGAGACTGGCATTGTTTATCAGAATGCTTCTAAAACCAATCTTCTTACTGTCAATGTCATATATAATAAGCTCAGCAGATTTGTATTTGGATGTTCTTTTTTAATGCACCTTTGTACAATGCTTGGTACACTCAGATGGCTCCCTCTTGATACAAGACACCAGTTTCACTGGTATCAACTTATCTTTTGCAGGCTAATGCATTGTTGGGTCGTTGTGTTTTGTATTGTTTTGTTCTCTGTTTGTTCTTATGAGTGTTTGGGACCCCCTTGAAAAAGGGGTTTATCATGATACAATAAATTTGACTACAATTTGACAAGATAGAGAAATTGTAGTGAACGTGTAGATACCTCCGTTTGGTGTCCACCAACTCCTAAGAAAAATATCTGGCTCTTCAGCTTTTAAATGCTCCCCTTGGATGGAAATCCAAAACAATCATCCAAAACAGACTAAATGGCTCGGTAGAGCTGAGAGGAAGCAGAGTTGGGTGGTAATTCTCTGTGGGTTTGTCACTATGAGCCACCCTTTTCACATCACACATAGTGTATTTGATCCATTGTTAATATAATTTTTTTTTATTAGTGCAGCTTTAAGATAATTGGGTTTTAAAACTGTCAATGTATTATGGCCCATAAAATACAGGCACTTTATGCGCTCGAATAGCGGGAGGATTTTTGTTTTCATAGAGCAATATTTGTACCCTGGGAAGCAACTGAATGTGTGAGAAAACTGTACATTTTTATATTTGTCCACCTTTTGGCTGAGCGTGCAGGCAGGGGGACATGTAATCAATCATGTTTTCTATGGAGAGAAGTGTGATGTCAAGGACAGGGCAGTTGTTTCACTGCACTGTCCTGTTACCAGCGAGACTCAGGACGTTTATCATCCATCGCCTGGGAGATGAAGAGAATTTAAGACCACTTTTTGTCTGTATGTTTAGGTGTTCAGATTCTGCTCGTCCAGAAACCGTCCGACCCTGTTTGCTTCCCTGCAAGAAAGACTGCATTGTTACACCCTTCAGTGAATGGACAGCCTGCCCAGCCACCTGTATGCCAGGTAGCTCTTCTCATGAATTTATATGAACTCAGTTTAGTGTAATGCCTGTCTAATAGCTCTACAGTCTTTTGAAAATTAGTCAGATATCCTGAAGTAGAAAACCTCCTATTGCAGTTGCAGGAGGTTTTGTAAAATAGCAACATTTTTGTAAGGGTAAATTAGTAATGTAGTAATGTAGAGTGGTAGAATTAATCAAAACCTAACAAAGAAAAAATATGTTTTTGTCCTAAAAAAATCTTATCTATCTTATCTAAACTGAATATATTTAGGTTTTATATAGTTGGTCAGACAAGATAAGCTATTGTAATATGTCAGCTTGCATTTTGTGTAATTTGCTATTTTCTAATGTTTTGTCGATCAAACAACTGATTGATAAATTGAGAAAATAATCAAAGATTTATCCAAAATGTACATATATGTACAATGACATAATATGAGGAAAGCGTCACAAGGTTTGAGGCACTTATGTTATAGTATAACCACTTGTATAAAAATGTCAAATGTTTCCATACAAATGAGCTCTCCTTTGCTGTCTCTAGTGTATTCAGTGATCACATTTAAGTAAATGACAGTGTTAACTGTCCATTACATTAAGCTGGCACATCAAGAGGAAAATAGATATTTAATGGGTTTCAATATGTGTACTGTAAGAATCTTGGAAATCAAAAAGTATGTAATTGTTTTTAAAAGAATTGAACAGGCATCTCGCCTCTGTAAATATGCTGTAGTCCATTGGGTCTGCTGATGATGTAATCACTTTCCTAATTGCAGCATTTTCAATGTTCAGTAATTAGTGTTGTGTAATGAGCCTTGGAGCGTGAGCCAAATTAAGCCATTACACTGCAGTGAAGTGGAGGACATCAGCCACAAGGACAAGATAATCAGGATCAGATCAACTCTGAGACCACTTGTTTTTTAGCCATCTTTTCCCGATATTAGACTGCACTGGTGATATTGTGCTGCCATTTATTTGGTGTCCCAGACATTATTTGTCAGCCATTTGTCTCAGTATCATTTTACTTTCTCTTCCTGCTGGAAAACATTCACTTAAATTCAACTGTGCAACTAATCTGCCACTGAACTCAGCCTTTTTGTGAAGATTGTGTTTCATGTTCAACAGAAAATGGGACTGCCGCCACACAGTCTCGATACAGGACCATCATTCAGAGGTCTGCTAATGGAGGTCAAGAGTGTCCTGACACACTGTATGAAGAGAGAGAGTGTGAATCACTTCCTGTATGTCCAGTGTATAGGTAAAAGCACATATTAATAGCTAACCATTTTCCTTTCTTATCCAAGGATAAATTATCTTCATTTATCTGATGTACAATAGCACAGTGGTGAGAAAAAAGTGTAAGCGCTATCTAATTAATGTTGTGAAATATTTAAGATATATGCATGTGCTTTTATAATGGCCTTAACATCAGATATCATGGTATTTGACACATGCTGTCATATTGCTTAGTCTAATGTTACTATTGTTAAACCTGGCTGCATTTTTGTGCTCAATGAGACTAATTGTATTGCAGCAGGAAAAATTCGATGAAAATGTAGCCACAAGCAGCCTGTCGAAACTGTTAGAAAGGAACAAGGCCAACGGTTAAAGTAACAGTGAATATGTATGTAGCATATTGATCAATAAAAAAGCAAAATCTAAACAAAAGTCTTACATGACAGGCTAGCAACATTCTCACCAGCTTTGTTAATTGGACAAAGTTCATGGCAGTTTTGGCTGTTTACTGTAGTTCACACAAAACTTTTCAGTATAGTATTAGGATGAGGTCTGCTAAAGTATTACTTATAAACTATTGTCATATTTGGTGTATGTGACACCTTTAGATATCTATGGAAAACTGATATGTAGTAAGCCTACCTAGTACATTACTAACATCAGTTTTTTATTAGTATTGGGGGATTCAGTTGTAAGGTGCTTCCTGTGTAAAAATGTGGATATGCTGCAGTTGCCATTTCCTTTACAGATTGTTGACATTGATTAACAATAATCAGTTAGTACAAACTAAGAGAATTGTAGACTTTAAATGATATACTGATGGTATGTAATGCAAATTTGGTGTTTAGTGGTGATAAACTAAAAGCCTTAAGAAGTGGTTTGAATTAGAATGAGATTATGCAAATTGCAAAACAGTTATTCTTGCTATTGCAAACCAATAGCATTAGCAAATTAGAATATAAATGTTGTATAAATCAAATAAAGAGGGCAGACGTTACAGTTTTTAATGGTATTTGAATCATAATGCAATTGAGACCAATAAGGAGTGCAAAGTTTGTCATTTACCGCCTATTATTTTGAAAATCTATGAAACACAAGAAAAAAACAACAAGAAAAATGAACAAACAGACAAAAGTCTCTACCTGCCTTTCACCCACATTCCACATTTAATACAGTATATTACAGGTATACTTATTAATATAAATGCCATTAGACAGTATATACTAATTTGAGACTGTTGCTCAGTGTTTAGTGTGTTCAGTGAATTCCTGATTTTTTTTTTTTATACCAAATAATTGTAGTCCTAGAACATCTGAATCTGCACTCCATTTCCAAAAAACATGTATGCAAATATGGTAGTGACATTGAAAATACATTCAAGCAGAGAAACAACTAAATGTATCACATCACTTTGTGTTTCCAGCAGCGTTCTAAACAAATACCAATTAAGTTAGAAACTCAGCTTACACAAATGGCACAAATTTAATGACATAAGATTTTGCTTTTCACGGTAGCAGCAAATATGACACATTGTCATTTATCCCGCCTATATGAAGGCTGCATGTTCAGATCGCCAATTACAAACCAAACACAGAACAAACTTGCTTGTCAATGAAGCTGAAGCAACACACTGTCCAAGTCTTTCTGTCTTTGTGTTTCCATGTAGGTGGAGGACACACAAGTGGCACAGCTGTACTCTGGTTCCAGATTCTGTTCGACGTGGATTATCTGGACCAGGAGAAGCCTGTGGAAATGGTTTAGAAACAAGAGGCAAGTGTTTCCTTTTCTTCCTTGCCTATTATATTCTCTACACTTGTCAGCTGTTGCTATATCACCATTTTAAGCTTTGCTCTTCCATCTATTTACTATCCTTATTTAATAAGACCTAATAGCCCTTTCAGAACTGCTCCTTGAGTGATGGATACATAAAAGGCGGAGGCAATTTGTCCAGAGAGTGTAACGAGATGAACCTCTCCGTCTGTTTTCTTGATGATCTCATCACAACACTGGTTTCTTATTAATGGATGTAGCTAGTCAGATGGCCACAAGCACATCTTAGCAGCAGGTTGGAAGAATGATCATCCTTGTTACACATAATACACACACACACATATGTGTGGACTGACTCACACACAATAAAGTTTAAAAAAAACGGTTTAAAAACCTGTCTGGCTCACACAACAGTGCCCTCCAATAGATTATTTTGATGCAATGGAGAATATATGCTTCATGGTTTCAGCCCCTGGGGTCATAAAGTCTGAGAGTTCTGTGATTTACAGTCTGCAAATGAACAATGGAAATAAGCACTCACACAACACAATGAATTAATAATGTAACACTATAAATAGAAAAGCTACAACAGAAACAGAAATTATTCCTAACCCACAGAATTAAACTTTGTCAACCTTGGTTCCCCTAAATGGATAAAAATTGTTTATATAAATTTTCTAACAAATGTTTTCATTTCCACAAATGAATGCACCCACTGTAACATCTTTCAGTACCATGTGTTAATATCGACACATGGAGCACTGAATGTGCATTTGTGAATTGTCACTTATTTTTGTGCATCTATTCTAGAATTATTTTATTTTCACAACATTTTCTAGGTGAATGTGAATTGTTGGGATAACAATCAACAATAATATACAGTATCACATTGTACATTGTGATGCTGTATATTATGGGGAACGAAACTAGTTTAGGCTGCACAGTAAATGTTGTTGCATGTGGCATTGGTCAGTGCTTTGTATACAACAGTAAATACATACAATACATTTGCAATATATATTAATTTAATGATATTGATATACTTGTATAGATATTGCAATTTGTTCTTTTGATACTTGTTCGTGATAAATCAGGACCTGTACTGAATACTTGAACATGTTATTGATATACTGGCTAATGTTGCTGTTTTTATTCTTAATACATTAAGATGTGTTTAAAGTAATTTGCTATTTAGAATTTTATATATTTTTTCATTTGAATAATTGTGAGGTTGTACAGTTGTCTGTAAAACTATGAGTGAAACTGATGCCACTCCACACTGCTGGACATGGCAGGATTCCTGCTTAATGAAAAATATTTTGTTCAATTAGGGAGGTATTTTCCTCTTTAGTTACTTACAATACAGCTTATTATGATGTGTTGTTGATGATTGTCAGCAGTATATCCGAGAATTACCTGTATCATGATATAATCTGTTGGCAGCACAACATAAGTATTGTACTGTGTCCCTGTGATTACCATCCCTAATTGATTGTGCTCTGTGAGAGTGTGAATGTGCTGTGTTTTTTAGACTGTGCAGATTCCTGTGTACTGTCCTTTTGTGAAGAACTGCGTTTCTCTGAGTTGTGAAAACAACTGCCACTGGCCCAAATCGTTATAAAGCCAGAGTGTTAATTGGATCACTTCAGACTCGTTTAGAGGAGAGAAAATGCCCCAATAAATCCCAGAAAGTGGCTGTTCTATCTAATTTACTGATGCGATTCAAGTGAAGTTTTCGGTGGCTTTCTGTGCCACTTGGAGAACTTTCTAGCATTTCTGCTCTCACCATTGCTCACTTTTACTTGGCAGTATAATTATGACCGAGATTTCTCAAGTGAATTTCTATGACTTTTTGGTGAGCATAGGGAAAGTGTCTGTAGTGTTCCCAGGTTGAGAGCAAGCCTCATTGACCTTTAGAGCTTCTTATTTGAATATGATTAGAAAATGACTAAGTTAAATACCTGTGACATTTCAAAAACTGTAAACTCAAGTATGAGTTTGGAATTTGCAATCGGTAGAAATACAGCATTTAAATATAGATTATAAGCAACAAAGATTTTATCCAGGGTTTACTTATACTCAGTGGATGGTTCAACCAATTCAATGAAAAGGACATATAAATGTCAAATTGGGACATAATAAGGACACAATAATTGGGAATAGGGCCATATTAGGGGCATAGAGACACTGAATAAGGGTAAATCAAAAATGTAATGACAGCAAGTTATAGCATGGGTTTCTCAATAATGTCATTCAAGGACCTTTAAAGATGATGCATTGCCCTGCCAGCTTTATTTACTTTTGTTGTGTTCATGTAATTACTCTTGTAAGTATGCCGTTTCTATGTAATGATTATTTCAACATTCATTTATGTCAAATTAAACATTAAGCTTTATTAATATTTTCCCTTTGGAACACTTCTTATTTTTCTGTGTTGCTGTTTTAAATTTAGATTTCCTTTTACATAAATTTCAGTTACGCTCGTGATATTCAACATCGTGTTACTTTCCATTCACTCGCTATTCACTGTAGTTGTTGTAGTCACATCCTGTGGGGACGGGTTTGTGAGATGATGTTTCCTTCAAATATTTCTCTTCGTTGAGAAACCGAATATAAACAAGCATAGCGCAGCATTATCATGTCAGACATTCATCCCGTTCCACTGCAATATATAGGTCAGCAGCATCTTGTGGTGACTGATGTCTAAGTCTATAAACCTGCACATGTTATATTTAATATTTTTAAAGGCAGATATGAATAAATGTTATGTATATTGTTTATCACTATATTTACATCCTACCTCCTGTAGGGGAAGCTTCTCCTGGTTGTAAATAATACGTCACTACAGGCTCACATTCATTACAGGTAACACTCATCACAAACCTGCTGTCCTTTCATTAATAAACCATTAGTTCATAATCAAATATGTATTTAATTAATGAATAAAGAATACATTACATAATCATTTGTAAAACACTTCTTATCTATCTATCTGTTATGTCATCTACCAGTCATAGGTAATTGTCAACAAATCCACTGTGCAGTTTTTTGGGGTGTAATTATGTTTGTCTGTGTTCTGGCCACAAACAGCCAATGGAAGTATTTCCCGTCTGACTGCTAAGACATTTGCTGCAACTCTGTGTGTCACAGCTGAGGCAGACTGATTTCAGAAGTTTCTAGAAGCTTAGTTTCCCAAGTTTTCTTCGAGACCCTCTCTTTTCTGCTCTTGCCTTCGTACATTCATGGAGTCAAACATCTTGGGATAACTTCCTGTAGTTGTAACATTTCAGTTCACCTTTGCCTCTGTTTGTGCTGCTTAGTGCACATCTGCATCTGTTCCCCATTTGCACGTTCCCATTGACTTGGTTTGTATTCATACTGCGTCCAAATATCTCTGAATGACAGCATTTCCCACATTTGCTTTGGGAATTGGGGTTCGCATCTACATGAGGTGGTGGATGTAAATGCATCAAACCATAAACTTTGTATCGTGTGTATTGTATTGCATCATTTTGGTTGTCAGGTTTTTTTTCATTCAAATAGCAGTTACAGAACAGTTCAAATAGCAACCAGGGATTTTCAGCCCAGCCAGGACCAGTGAGATTGCTGGATTCATTGGCTCAGGCATGTACTGTAAGGTTAGAATCAGGGCCAAGTTTCAGACACAAGCATGCGATTGGGTTTGTGGTTTACAAAGCCAATATGCCCTTGGCTTGAGTCCTTCCTTCTCAGTGTGTGTCTGGCCCCATGTCAGATACAAGGCTGCGTGTTGAATGAATTCTAATGTCTGACCATGTGTAAAATGTGGTGAGGGTTGTGGTACATGCGCTGACCTGACATGACCGGGGGTCAAGGATAAGAGGTGTTACTACACAAGACAAGATTTGAGAAGATGAATCCTTACCTTGGCAAAAGGAAATCTTTCACTAAATAGAACAGGCAACTCTGGAAAGCATGTATGAAGTTGTAGCTAATAACTTGGAGTGAGCAATGAGCTAATGGATTTTATACAACTACAACACACTGTCTATATTCAGCCAACTTGTGGCTCATAACCAGCTGGATGTGTTATATCCCTCCCTGAGTTGAACTGGAACTGTTTTGAGAAATTATTCAATAGCAAATGAGTCATGCTGATGATCTTTTGCTGCAGGAAAAATGTGACTTAATGGCCTTGATGAATCCAATCCACATCACTCCTCACAAGGCATCACACAGAAGAACACTATACAAGCAGTATAACTGAATAACATAAAGATAATTTGATGGGAGAGGTTTTTATGTGGATGAAAAGCCTAAAAGTAATGATAGAAAACATGTATTGGGTGAAATCAATTGAAAGGAACCTTGATTAAATATGATTCTTTTTAACAGATGTCCTTTTGCCTAAAAGTCTACAACATAACCAAAGAAAATATTTAAAAAATCAGCCCCTTCAAAGCTTGTCCTTTAAACTGACCTTCAAATATATTCACCATCCTAAGTAAATGTGTAATTGAAGATGAGCCCTGTCAGTGGCGGAGATATTGTGAAAAAAATTGTTAACATTTGTGAGAGGAGATGATGTGAAAGGCCACACAAATGGGAAACCAGCAGCTGAAAATAGCTGAAATAATTAGAAAATGGATAGCTCCCAGTTCAAAAGCAGAATGCCAGTACTTGGAGTGCTGGGCTTTGCTAATAAAAGACACTGGGGATGACAGAAAGGGGTTGTCACTGGTGGAGTAGTTTGGGTAAGAGAGAACATTCAAAGTAAAGGGACAGAACTAAATGTCAACAGGGACGTGTAATTATTCCCACAGTGGTGCAAATTGGTCTAATACTGTAGCAGCTGGTGATGATTAGCTGTTTTTCAAACGGGTTTGTTAAAAGGAAAATAAGATTCACCTTTGATTCACTCTTTAACCTAAAAACATACATTAAAAGAATGAAATGTCTTTTTTTATAGCTGTGATTGTGAATGTTACATAAAGGTACTTTAATAATAGCTTTCATCTCCCTTGCAGCTCCTTTGTAGAGGCCTTGTATGTAAATGACCATCCCACACATTCTCTGCAGACATGTAGAAACCCAACAGTTTCTGTCAGAGGGCAAAATTTAAAAGTCAAATAGAAATCAATAAAATGGATTAAAGGCATGTTTGTATATCAGTGAATCCTCAAAGACGTTGAGGCGTTCAGGGGAAGAGAAATGTCCTCGCTTTACTTGCTTTTAACCCCAGTGTCCATGAGAGAACAATGTACTTGAACATTGTAACAGCCTGCGTAGTGTGTCTGTCTGCTTTTGTTTCTTGTTTAAGGAAGCCACAGTCCAATCAACTGCTCCTGTCCAATCAGTGGCACCTGCCAAAGCTTCCTCCACCTCCCCCTCTCTCCTCAGCCTGCAGGCTCTGCACCAGAGTATTCACACACCTAATCATTAGTGCTTTGTTTTCCTTTTCATTTGTTCAATTAAGTCAGATTAGGTTTATCACTATTTTTGAGGTTCCTCATTCATGTTGCTTCCCTCTTAGCCAGGGCTGAGCCACTGCTACGCTCACACTTACACTCACCGAATGATTATTCCCGCAAACATCCACGCCAAGACTGAAATATGAGTGATGGAAATGAGGGAAATTATTCCTTTCCCTCCTTGTGGCCCTGCTGATTATTGTAATTCAAATGTCTTTATCTGGGGAGTGTTTGATTTAAGTGTGCCACTTGATTCACAACATTAATGTCACTGTCACATGCAGAAATGATACAGTCTGTGTTACTTTTTCTTTTCTTTTTGACTTCCCGCTATGATACCTGAAATGTGGCATGTTGTGTGTGTTCTTGTGAGAACCATATCTTAAGAATACTACCTACTGTAAATGTTCTTCTAACACCACAGGTTCCCTCTGCAGAATAGATGATTACATTTAGTAGCACCTTGCTGCATACTAATGAGGGTGTCTGTGACACCGGTACAATGTCTTTGTGTTTTCTTAGGACATTTGTGTGAACACATAAATATTTGATCATTGATGAACCTTTAACTTAAACCTCATTGTAAAGCTGGTTGCGATTACTATACCAAGATATTGAGCAATACACTTTTTGTTTTGTACTGTAATAATCTATCCAACTGTCTGTCAGGTATAACCTCCCAATAGAGGTCTCAGACGTTGGTCTTATTTTGGCAAAAACTGAATCATACATTAGCGCTGTGTCTCAGCATTTAATAAATTGTGCCGCTTGGTCTAATGAATGCACCATAAGGCTCAACATGGAAGTTGGGGACACAAAAGATCTAAATTTCCATCTCTGAAAGGATATGTAATCAATGTGATTTCAACAAAACGTAAAGCAATGAAGCATCTTGCTACAGATTAGAGCTGGCATCTGTATCAGTCTTGGGGGGATTACATGTTCAATTGTTTTTGTAAGATAGGAGACTCCATTTTCGTATTTTTAGACAAGATTTTGCATTATTATGTACAGGTTCTGATGTACCTGCCAAATAGATCCTGCCTCCTATTCTCAATTTGTATTAAAGTGTACGCTTTTTTTCCTCAATTACAGATAACTCTGTCTTTTCTGACAAAGAATGGCCTGTTCTTTGACAGTTTTCATTTTGATGTAAGAGATATGAAAAGATTGCAAAGAAAATGTGTTGAGGGATTTTTTTTCTGAAGTTATCAAAAGCAGCCACATTGTACTGAAAGCCTGCTTCCAGTTAATTAAGTGCTACATCAGGTGATTAGTAACAAAAAATAATCCATCTGGCCTTGCTGTGTGTGCTAAGTAATTATTCTTAGCACACATAGGCAAATATTGCAGCTACAGTACTGGGTTGTGATGTCTTTATTCCTCTTTGAACAGATGCTGGTACTCTGATTCGATAGTCTATACATCATTCTGTCAAAAGCATTTAGCTTTCACTTTAATCTGTTATTATGAATTCCTTGTTTTTATTCAAGAAATCATAGTTATCTGAAGAAGTATGATAAAGGTGTTGTGCTTGAAGGTTGAATTAGCATTTCACTAGATCTTAACCTGAAGGCCACACAGGGATATTCGTTATGGCTTTGAATTACGCAATGAGTATTCTGTAGCTACCTTTTCTTTTTGAGACCATTCAACCAAACATGAAAAAAAATGGATTAATAGATCCAGTTTTCTCTCCCTCTTCCTATTCAAACAAATGTGCATATGAATGTGACCTAATGCTTAAATCAGGCCTTATTCTAGCACCAGTGACCATAAAAATATCTGTAGGGAGATTTAAATCAATACCAAAGACTGGACGTTAACTTGGTGATATGTGATCTGTTGTGTGTGCATTGTCTGTATAATTGGAGTGTCATTCTTTCCTCCCCCTGTGTTTGCAGGAGTCAGTTGTGTTGAGGAGAGCAGTGAGTCAGCCAACATGACAGAGTGCCTGCGATGGGCTGGCCCCTTGCCCCCTCAGATCAGACAGTGCCGGGTGGCTTGCAAGGATGACTGCACTCTAACTGCGTGGTCCAAGTTCACTGAATGCTCTGGATGTGGCAGCTCCCGCACTCGCAAGCGCTCGCTCACAGGTAAAACCTCTACTTTTATTCACAGAGTGTGAGATGCAGGTATGACTCAAGGCAACCGTTTCATCTTTACCCATGGAGGGTTGGATCCCTAGGTCAACGCTTATCACATTGATTGGGAAATCTCAAACCCTGTAAACGTAGTAAAACTCACTTAAAGCTACACATTGATTGCTGTTTATCTATATAACCTTGTGGTATGGACACATAAAGTAGTCACCTTATACACTCATGCTAAAAGTAACTCAAATACATTCCTTGGTCCTCAGGGTTGTTGCCATTGCAACGTATTCCTCATGTGCTGAAGAGCCTCTGCGCTTTGACATACATCCCGCAATCCAGTCCGACCTCTTTTCCCATTCTGGTTCTGTTACTGTAACTTCCTTCTGTCCCTGTAGTGTTATGTCAGGTCTAAATTAGGTCTCTCAGAGCTTGTAATCCGTTATTTCAGTGCAGATGGCAAAATCTGAATTACACGCGGAGGTTGCAGACCAGGCTGGATACTATTTGTCTTCATGAATATTTGATCCGATGCTGGAGGGGTTGTAGTAAACATACCCTGTCTCCTTCTATAATGCTCTTAGAATCCATCACATGGAGTCAGCCTTAGCTCATTGGTGGGTTTTACTTGGGAACAGTGTTTGAGGGTCATAATGGTCATAATAGGTAAATATTTCAGCTCTTTTATGGCAACTTCAACACTTGCTTAAATTTATCTGCCAGGTAAATTGAAGGAAAGCGAACCCACTGTGGGTCTTAGGCTCTAGTATGTGGTTAAGGAAGTTGGCAGCTTACTAAGGCCTCTGCTTAGATAATACAGCTATGTTGGAAAGCCTCCTTGAGCCATATTACAGTATATTCTGAGAGTCCAAACTGAAAGGCCAAAAGGCAGTTTAAACAAAATGCTGTTCAGTGCATGTCTCTTGGATTTCCTAGAAGTGGAGAGGAAAAAAAAAATCCCCATCAATTTAAGTCAGCGTGTCAGTGGATTGGCAGAAGTAAAGGCTGCTACATCTCCATTCATACAGGGAAAATTGGCAAGTACTGTAACACAACAGCTCTATTACTAATACATGGAAATAAGGTTGGAAATTGGCAATATGTTCGTGCTAGACAAAGTACACAACACAAGGAATGTAATTCTCCAGTTTGCATAAAGCACATAATTACAGTCGTTCCTAGAGTTTTGTATATATCATATTTTTGTGTTATAATTCAGCATTGTGCCTCGTATCATGCCACTTATTACGCATAACAACGGTGTGTGTACAAATAAAACAAATTGAGGGCTAGAAAGGAGATAAAATGAGCAGCTGCGCCTCAGCAATGTGTTACTGTGTACTTTTCTGTGTCAGCTTCTGACACCTCAACCAGCCCCCTCTCCTTCACACACACACACACACACACACACACACAAACAAATCATTAGATTTGTGCTATACAGATATACAGATCTGATGTTACACTCTGACTTTAAATGTCTCACTCAGAAGCCCAAGTTATTGTTAAGCTATGCGTAGAGTTTGGATGTTTGCGTAGAGTTTGGATGTTGTCTGTGTGTTTGACTGGTTTTCCTACTACAGTCCAAAATACTGTATGAGCCACTTGAACTTTGAGAATGCAAATTGACCCGTTGGTTGGTTGGTATGAATGAGGGCATGCTGTTTATGTGACATTCTAGCCATCTTAGGAGAGCTTGGGTAGTTAGCACTGTCACTTTAAAGCGAGAATGTTCTGGATCCACAGGGCGGCTGCGGCCTTTCTGAGAGGGATTTGCATGTTTATCCCATGCAGGTTTCCTCCAGGTGCTCCTA
>LKNJ01004935.1:14235-41449 GCA_002120245.1 Maccullochella peelii | reverse complement strand
GGGTTTGTTGATTCAAATCACTAAACAAAGGTTAGCCAGCTGTGAACTTCCAGCTTCTCCTATTTGATCTTCTCCAAATGCAGGCCCCCCCCTGTGGTCCGTTTATACTCATCTCTAGTAAGCCCAGAGGTGTGTTCACTACACGGGGGCCAGCAGCGAGAGAGAGAGGGGCTCAGTTCTACGTACAGGTGTAACACGGGGGCCAGCAGGTCCAGGCTCCGCAACCACTCATGCCTTCTATACTTCTTGCCTCTATGATATGGTCATTTTAACTTTGATGATTGTGTTCATTTGGAGTCCTTTTCCAACAGGATATGGAGAAGGTTCAGAGATATGAGCAAATGTCATCAGCAGGGTAATCCAGATTAGCGTCCAAGATTCTTTTGAGGCCTAGCTTGTCAGTTATGAGATGTAATTTGAGGTAGATACTTGTGTTTATAATGGCAGTTAAAGAGTTGGTAAGTGGTACGAGGAGGAAACCTTCTGCATCCAAGGTCACATGATGATGATGCCACAGCACTTTTCTGTGTGTTTGGAATCCTGCAGAGGGAAAACACAATGTACAGCAAGCAGTACAGTATATGTCCACACCTGAGTTTCTACTCTCTGTTCTTAGGCGTAAATTAAATCTGTTTCTTGTGTTTCCTTTGAAGCTCCAGTGGAGCCCACTGGACAGTGCTGTTCTTCTGGTGGAGGAGAGGATTGTGGGACAGCAGCCAATGGTGGAGGCTGCTGTTCTTCTGCCAAGTAAGTGTTCAGTGATTTATTTCTCTTAATTTGGGCAGTGATTAATCTCATGGTGTCATCTAATCAGGGACTCACACTGACACTTAACATGCAAAGTGATGTCAACAAGCAAATTCCAAACACATCATTCTAAATGGCACTCAGGATCTTGGCCATCACTCTCTTTATTTATACAGTTTCTCTCTCTTGGGTTCATTAGTTGGAGAAAGTTGCAGTACTCATCTCTGCATGTTGTATGAGAAGGTGTTGGTCTTTATCTTTTAAGCCCATGTCAGAAAATTGCCATTTTATATCTCATCTTTGCCTCTGGCCACTTCTTAGCTCTAGCTAGCTGCTCTGTGAGGCTGTACTTAGGCACAGCAGTGCTTTGAGCTACATTCTAACATCAGCATGTTAACATGCTATCTCTGACCATGCTAACATGCTGAGGTTTAGCAGCATGATTTTTAGCTTGTTCACAACCAGCATGTTCGCATGCTAACATTAGCTAATTAGCAGTAAACACAAAGTACAGCTGAGGCTGATGGGGATGTCTGTGGTTTTGCAGCTTCATACCCTGCTTAAATTACTAAACTACTACTACTTACTACTAATCTCCTTACTACTACTACCTGCTTTACATCATCCTCTTCAGAGTCTACCTTTGTGGCCGTCGCTGAGTTCTCTGTGTTATCTTACAGGGTCCCGGAGACAACCGGTCTGAAGAGCCTGTTGTGTTACAGCTGTCAGCTGACCATCAAAGATATGGTGAGTGAAAACCCCTACGCAGGAACATACTGAATGGGTGTCATGATTTCCAAATACAATCTAAACTTTGTGTTTGTTGTTAACGCCTTGATCTAAAATTTAAATCAATCCTGATCTTAAAATTGAGATTTTGTAAAGAGTAGTATGTTGTTGAAATAAGAACATAATTGTAGGCATTT
Source organism: Maccullochella peelii (assembly GCA_002120245.1). Classification (NCBI taxonomy): domain Eukaryota; kingdom Metazoa; phylum Chordata; class Actinopteri; order Centrarchiformes; family Percichthyidae; genus Maccullochella; species Maccullochella peelii. Next base: position 39,776 of record LKNJ01004935.1, on the reverse strand, counting down.
GTCTGCTCCTGTCTTCTGCTTTACTGCTCCTGCTATTGATCTTTCTCCTCTGTCCTCTTCTCGTGGCCTGTCCCTTTTTCTTCATCTGTTTTCCTTCCAGTCGTCACTGGAACGTCTCCCACAGTACATCCTGTCAGAGGCTCAGAGGAGGCGAAGGAGGTGACCAGAATATTTGTTTCTTTTAAAACACCATAACTGCTGATGCAGCCTGAATTTTTAATGCATTTTCAGACCTTTTCTGGTCATGTCAACCCAGTATGAGTACTTGGACTCTATGTGCCAATGTCCTCTGATGCCGAAATGAATGAGCTATCATCTGATAACTTGTGGTATGCTTGAATGAGGGAAAATTCCTAAAAAAAAATATTAATGAGACAGTCATTTCAAAAACTATAGCTGTTACATTGACAATGTCATTTCAATGACATTTGAGTCGCTTATTATTTTAAACCATATAGCTGCATATACAGTATATACACAAAACTTAAACATAAAAATAAGATCAGAAACTCAAATAACAGACAATCAGAAGGACAGAAATATCACAGTGCTGTCGTATTTTGACCTGTGTTGTGTTCTGTAGGTCTCAGATGAGAGAGGAGATCAGTGAGTTCCTGCTGGATGATGCTGATGAAGGCGATTAGAGGATGAAACAGAAGTGAAGCTGCATGTTCACCTCCAGCAGTCCACTCACAATTCTATTTGTTTCAACCTGCAGGGAGAGAGGAATTTCAAATATAAATGCTTAACAAATATATTGACATGTAAAGAATTTTTACAAAACTAGCCACCTGTTATCTAGATCCCGTTATCCTGTGCGGGGTCACGGGGGCCGGAGCCTATCTCGGCATGCAGTGAGTGAGATGTGGGATGCAACATGGACAGGTCACCATTACATTAGAGGGCTAAGCAGGCGTTAAGCCTGACCACATCCTGTGCTGGTGTGGGTGTGTTGTACCGGTGAGACAGGAAGTCCAGTTTGAGTAACAGATCCATGAGTTTCCATGAGAAGAGGTTTCTAATATTCTCACACAGCATTTAACAAGTCTCAGCAGCAACTCGTATCTTTTGTCGTGTCAATCACAAGGTCAACAGTAGAAACACAGTGTTGACATTACAAAGTAATCCACCAGGAATCTGCACCCACATGTATTTGGTTGTTCACCGCAGCGCGTTGTTGCATGACAACACGTTGCATTGCAGCAAATTTGAGCCTCTGATAAGAGATCAGCTTGACACTGAGATTTTCTATTTGTTATTGATGTTATAATAAATGTTTTATTTAAAGCTGCTTTCAAGCCATTAAAATGCATTCTTTCTGTGCTGTTGCCTCATTCAAAACAATCTGTCACACCAGTCAGTCCCTGTTATCAATGTATACGTTAATGCAGAGGACAGCAGTGAGCTTATTCTCTGCAGTGCTGTGTACCATACTATGTTTCATGCCTCCAAGAAGACCAAAAAAATAACGCCTATGTATTGAGACTGATTTATGGAGCACACCTTACTGTGTGTTGTGCCAATCCAATAGGTTTTGGATGCACTGTGGATGTAGAGGGCAGTAGAGGAGTTATGGCCACCAGTTCATCATTATTATAGCTGCTTTAGTTGTACAGTTATTGCTTCTTAATGGAGTTATACACTCACCGGCCACTTTATTAGGTACACCTGTTCAACTGCTCGTTAATGCAAATATCTAATTAGCCAATCACATGGCAGCAACTCAGTGCATTTAGGCATGTAGACATGGTTCCTGCTGAAATTCAAACCGAGCGCCAGAATGGGGAAGAAAGTGACTTTAAACATGGCATGGTTGTTGGTGCCTGACAGGCTGGTCTGAGTATTTCAGAAACTGCTGATCTACTGGGATTTTCACGCACAACCATCTCTAGGGTTCAGAGAGAACGGTCAGGAAAAGAGAAAATATCCTGAACTGCAGTTCTCTGGGCGAAAATGTCTTGTTGATGCCAGAGGTCAGAGGAGAATGGCCAGACTGGTTCGAGATGATGGAAAGGCAACAGTAACTCAAATAACCACTCGTTACACATCGAACCTTGAAGCAAATGGGCTACAGCAGCAGAAGACCACACTGGATGCCACTCCTGTCAGCTAAGAACAGGAAACTGAGGCTGCAAATTGGCCAATACAAGATTGGAAAAACGTTGCCTGGTCTGATGAGTCTCGATTTCTGCAGCGACAATCGGATGGTAGGGTCAGAATTTGGCGTAAACTGGTTTCTTGAACATGACGGTGAGTTCACTACTAAAACGGCCTCCACAGTCACCAGATCTCAATCCAATAGAGCACCTTTGGGATGTGGTGGAACGGGAGATTCACATCATGGATGTGCAGCTGACAAATCTCCAGCAACTGTGTGATGCTATCGTGTCAATATGGACCACAATCTCTGAGGAATGTTTCCATCACCTTGTTGAATCTATGCCACAAAGAATTAAGGCAGTTCTGAAGGCAAAAGGAGGTCCAACCTGGTACTAGCAAAGTGGCCGGTGAGTGTATGGTTGTGGTGGCGGAGTGTGGTTGATTGAACTCAGCTGCAGAGAGAGAGGGGGAGTGTCTCAGAGAGTCAGTGCCAGCAACCTAAGCAACACAGATGAGAAAGTGTTAATCATCAAGGCTCTCTCTATTTAGTAGTGGCAGGGACTGGAGAAGAGGGGATGGATACATGACAAGCACTAGTGGAAAGGAGAAGAACCCCAGTGGAAGTGAACAAAGAAGAGAGACAGCTGGCTGTCCCGGAGTCGCCGGGCAGGGAGAGAGGGAAGCTAGCGGCCTGTGTAAATATCCGTGCGCCCAGTGTGTCCAGGAGAAGAAGTGTGTGTGTCCTTGTGTTCACCCGTCAGTGGAAACCCTGAGTGGCAAACATTGCTACAATGGTAAATAGTCTTTGTGGGACTGAGGGTGTCATGTGACCCACAGCCATGACTGGACACTCGACCAGCACACAGCCCAGCACTGTTCCTGTAACCGTAGTAACACCAACGCACACACAAACGTGTACTCCATGAGGACATTAGGGGCTCACCTAACTACTAAATAAAAAATACTATAGTTAATGTCAATATACAATCGATATACAGTTCCAGAGTGTCTCAGGGAGCAGGTTTCCAGCCTGTTTGGAGGAGAAGGCTCAGAAGTCATCACTGGAAAGGTTGAGGCAGCGGCATAATAATTAAGATATTTCACATCATGGTATAAACACCTGCTAGAACATGCTGGCTGGGTATAAAGCACATGTGATTTAGTGTGGTTATATATGCAACTTACAATTAATATCAAACACTATAATCTTGCAAACTTTTCAAGTCTTTGGATGGTGTTCACAGTGGACTGCTCTCCTCAGTGAGCACATCATCTGCAAACAGTGTCTCACACATTAGTCAGAGAAGTATTTGTGGAATTATTTTCATGCAATATGATGCACACCCATTTCTTCTCTAACTTCATCTGAATTTGGCAGTCACACTTCCATCACTATCTTGGACACCTATAACCTGTCAGAGAGAAGATGGTGAACAAACACAGTAAGACATGAAACACAAAATCACAATAAAAGCAAAAAACACTGTCAGGATCTGAACATAAGGCTGGTAGCTGGGCAGGGCAGTGTGGTTGAAATCAGGTTCTTCTGATATTGATAGAGCACAAAATGGGAAATGTACTGTATGCAAACTTCCATATAAAATAATTCAAATAACTAATTTGCCAGAAATATTGTCATATATTTACAGACCAAAGATTTATTCAGATTCAGATCTGCCTCCGGAGCTGTGGAGTCTGGATCTGTGGTTGCGGAGCTGCGGAGTCTGGATCTATGGTTGCGGGCCACCTGCTGCCCCCGTGTTCCTGCTCAACAGCCGCTGCTGCTATTGTTGTTATTGGTCTTATTATTAGTATTACTATTATAATATTGCTATTAGTATTATTGTATTAATATAACATCAATATCATTAGCACTGCTATTACTTTATATCTGTATGTAGAACTGTAATGTGCTGTACTACTGTATAGTCTTTCCTCCTGCTCTCTCTCCCTCTCCTCTGTCAACCCAACCGGTCAAGGCAGATGACTGCCGACCCCAGAACCTGGTTCTGGTTCTGCCTGTTTAAAAGGGAGTTTTTCCTTGTCACTGTCGCCTAGTGCTTGCTCTTGGTGGGAACTGTTGGATCTCTGTAAATATAAAGAGTCGGTCTAGACCTGCTCTATAGGAAAAAGTGCCCTGAGATAACTTTATGATATGGCGCTATATAAATAAAACTGAATTGAATTGACTCTCAATCATCATCATCAGGCCTCCACACAGTAAACACCAGCATGCAGCAGGTGAAAGCACACAGTGAAGTTCTCATCTCAGATGGAGAAGAGGAGGATGAAGGTCTCGGAGTGTCTCTCTGAATCTCAGTTGTGTTTCTCCACCACAGCCATGATGGCTCCTAGCTATAATGAAATTGTTCTGTGGGCAGCACATAGTGAAAGGAGGTGGGGGGTTCAGAGGATGTTGCTTATCTGTGTGAAAGCTATGTTGTCTTTACGTTGCCATGAGTGTTTGTTGTGGCGTCCTCATACTGTATGTGTTCATGTACATCTCTGTGGTGTGTGCTGGCATGAGTCACACTCCTAACTGAGCTCTCTTCACCTGGACTCATTCAGGGACTTAATAATAGAATATATTGAAATGAAATAATTACTACATTGAGGTCTGCCAAAAAATGACCCCCCTCAAGCACTGCACCAGCCAATCCTACTTTCATACTTTGGACAGAATGACTGTGAAACAGGTTTTAAATTGCATCCTCAGCAGTTCAGTCTTAAATTTTACTTGGTGAACCCTGCAGAAACCCTGTATCCTGAGCTGCAATGATGGAAAAAGATTATCGGTATACTACTATGCTATATTCTTATACTGCAGCATGAAGCGTCTTAGTTTCTCTTTGGAACATGATCTTGAAATGACAAAACATAAAGTGTAAAGTTTCGAGAATCACAGAAAGTGCAGTTTTATTGAAAAGACATTGTTGAAAGACAAAAACTTTACTAAAGATCTACAACAATTTTCACACAAATATTTACAGAATGATAATTCACAATGGATATGAATGTGTTTGAATGCATGTTTTAGATTTTGTTGATGCTGGCAGCAGGCAGGGTGGATTTGTCCAAATCATCAAAGTAAGGGTGAGTCATGGCCTCACGCGCAGAGATCCTCTTGGGGGGATTGTAGGTCAACATTTTCTACAGCAGAGAAACAAAACAGCAGCAGAAGAGGCAGTATCATTAAGGAGATTTTTAAGTGTAGTAACATTAGGTGATTGCAACCCGTTTTATAGTGAGGACAGCCTGAAAGAGGTTCAAGTCTCTAAGTGCTGACCATGATCGATTGCCTGTCTTGTGATTATACAGGAATGTTTTGAAAGACAATTCTAGTTCACATGACTAACACTAGTTAGTTGGTAGGTTAGCGGTTTTCTTGGGGAAAAAGTGCCTCAAAAAAACAAATGACCAAATGTAACAAAATCCCCATTCCTCCATTTGTCCGTTTTCCTGTGTTTTTTTTCCCGATTGTGCAATTCTCAAATCAAATAGTTCATTTTCTCAAAACAGTGGATGCATTTCTTGTTGCTGTCACACAGAAGTCAAATATCTTCAAATGACAAAGTGATGTTTTGAGTTAGTCTTGGTGACCTAAGTGGATTACACTGCTGTTCTATTGAACTGTATTACTGTCAAATGTGTTCACCAACATGCTAATTTACTACATATTTGTCAAAAAAGAACTGACAACACATGACATGTAGATTCTTTTACAGTACTAACATTTTCATCCCCTTATTTTAGTAAGTTATTATTTTATTTAGTTTATGATATGAAATGTGAATAACATCCATGAAGTTAAAACGCATGAGCCCACAGTGACACTGGGCCTACATTACACCAATAAGGTACATTCATATTTTTTGTCAGCCAAAATATTTGATATGCTTTCTGGACACTTTGAGCAGTTAGTCAAAACCTTCATCACCTCATCCTTCCTGACTCACTGGATCCACTAGAATTTGCATACAGATCAACAGACGACGCCATGGCCCTAGCCCTCCACACTGCCCTCTCCCACCTGGACCAGAGGAACACGCTGTTCATTGACTAGTTCAGCAATCAATACCATTTTGCCCTCCAAGCTTGTCATCAAGCTCAGAAACCTGGGACTCAACACCGCCCTATGGGACTGGATCCTGAACTTCCTGCGGGCCCAGCCCTTTCCTGTGCTCCGTGTGCACCACCCACAGCTCCAACATCATAAATTATGCACTGCCCGTCTAAAGTCCTGTTCTTACATGGCCATAACCTGTCTACATTAGTTTATTCATTTTATCACTACTGTACACCTGCCTACCACAGTATTTTATATTTTAGTCTATACACTATATATTATTTTCCTAGATTTTAACTGCTGCACTATTGTATGTCTTAGATCCTCTTTTACTTGTGGGAAACCTTGAGGGAACCTGAGAACTACCATCATATTGACACAAAATCCAATTTGATTAAGCAATTATAAAAGGGACATTTAATTTTGGCAATGTTGATGAATTCGTTTACTTTTGACTCACGAGTTTAATATTTTGACTGAGTGACGGACTTATTCAGGACAAATGTAGCGTTGTGCTGCACAGTATAAAATAATGTGGTGACTGCTCTTAAAAGCCCTTGTCCTTTACTCTGTGGTTTAGTGTATCATACTCTGAAAACTTCAGGGCCAATATGGGAATTACTCACCATACTGGCCTATTGACTATGTGTTCAGTTTTTTAATATAGGCAGAATATCCATTAACCCAGGAGTTAATCTTAATCTAGATTTGTTAATCCGGTTTAAAAAGTGGTTTTCTAAAACACGTGTTTAAGTGAATGAGTTTATTCTTGACAAAAGTCAATAGTGAATGTGTTCATGAAGTTGGATGTAATCAGAGGGGGAAACAAGACAAACGAACCATCCCAAACATGAAACCTAACTGTGTTCAGACACAAGGCGAGACAAGTTCCACAGGTGATTTCATAAATTTTATACATAGTGAATTTGCCTGGGGCAGCGACACCCGATGCAAAAGTGCAACCATAAGAGTTCAAAATGTTTAAACTTGAGCGAGGATTTGCTTTGTGAATCTTTATTAAGTTTATCTGTACTGACTTTTCTCTGACTGACAAGTTGGGAGAAGAGAATGTTAAATGGTTCAGCCCTAGTCCTTACCGCCAGCAGGTCCAGGCCATTCTTATCCAGGTTTTTCACCATTGCTGACAAGTTGCCAGACTTCCATTTAGGGAAGGTGTTTTTGTAGTCAGGTAGGCTCTCTACATCAGGCCACACATCATTGTTTGGGGTTCCCAGAGTCCTGGAAAGAGCAAAAACACACAGAAGGCTTCAAAGAGGGAACTGCAGGGAAGGACAGCTACAGGGCTTTTCCACTGCAGGAACTGTCCCAGGGGACCAAGAACCGAGTCAGGAACTAAACCAGTGTTACGACCAGAGGAAACAGGGACTAAAGCCTAATTTCCACTGCATGGTACAGCTTGGCTCGCTTTTGGCTTCTTGATTTCATTTTCCACTGCAGATAGTACCCCCTCAATGTAGGTGGGATTCTTAGCTGATCATCATAGCGATGCCAAAGGAACAGTTCCGTCGAGTCGAGCTGTACCATGCCGTGGAAATGAGGCATAAATGTAGTTCCTGTATGATGGTTCCAGGTGTAGGAAAGGAAGACTGCTGCTGTTGGAGAGAGAGACACAGGATTTTGCTGGACAGTGAATTTATCGTTTGTCTTGCTCACCTTGCCACCTTTACCCAACCTGACCATATGTAATAATAAAACATAACAAGAGTGTTGCTTAAATGCATCACTACCAACTCCAACTGCAACAGCAGCAACACTCAAATGAAAAAGAATGTAGAGGTTTGTAAATAGCGCCACCCATGTTGGAAACAGGATGATAACACTATGAATGCCTTACTGTTGACTTTTGGCAAATTGGTTTGGCCATTTTTAATCAGAAAACAGGGCTACCTGTAAATACTATTTATACTGACATTATATTCTGCAGCCTTAGCTTACTCATTTCTTATCAACAGCAGCTATTTCACTACTTTACAAGTTTTAATTAACATGTGGAATAGAACAACTGACAAGGGTTTTACTAAATGCATGTAGGTATGCTCTGGTGCATCTACCTGAAGATCCTGAAGAGCTGGTCTATCTCAGAGTCTCCATGGAACAGAGGCTTCTTGGTGGCGAGTTCAGCAAAGATGGTTCCAGTGCTCCAAACGTCGACAGGGGTTGAGTATCGTGGTGAACCCAGGAGGACCTCTGGAGCCCGGTACCAAAGAGTAACAACCTGGAAACACACACATAACACGGGTTCATTCAACTCAGTGGTCCTTTTAGAGCTTTTTTGTTTGTTGGTGCCATTAGTCAAAATATCCCCTTATACATCTTCCACTCAGTTTTGGTGATACTCTACCTCTGACCACTGTGTCAATGAACTTTTAGTCCATGAATCCCAGTGGTATGTGCATGGGTTCTCACCTCATGGGTGTAGACCCTGACAGGAACACCAAAGGCCCGAGCCAGGCCAAAGTCTGCCAGTTTTATAACTCCCTTGTTGTCGATCAGGAGGTTCTGGGGTTTCAGGTCCCGGTGAAGGACTCGACGACAGTGACAGAAGTAAATGCCCTCCAAGATCTGGTAAAGGTAGCTCTAAAAGGTAGTGAAGGGTGAGAATGAACATGGAGATGGACACGTTTAGAGTTGGGAAACTGTGAATGGGCAGAACTAGAGAAATTAACACATGAATGCGTTTGATTTCCAAGATTTTTTAAACCTGAGCACCCCTTCATAGATTTTTCTTCATGACAACCCCAGTCACTATAGGTGACTCATAAAGATGGTGATAAAAATTATTTTTTGCACTCAATTTTAATTCAATTAATCAGCTAATTGTTTCAGCTCTACTTCAAAATTATACGAAGTTGGTGGTCATGAAAGGTCAGTATCAGTAGTACCCCAACATTGGTAATAACACAGCACTCATCACAATTTCTTTGAACTTCACTTACAGTAACAAATACTGTACATCTAATGCTTGCTGACAGTCGCCATTTCTGACTGCTGTGAATCTGGAAAACTCATTAGAGGTGGGGAGAAAACATTGATTCTTAGATGCATTGCGATTCTCTTTTGAACAATTATGTTTTGATGCAGAAGACTCAATAATCGGAATTTGAAAACTCGATTTTTGACATTATAATCGCCTGTAATAACTTTGTATGGCTGTACGTAGTACGTTCCTTACGGCTGAACCAATTGGATGGTGAAACGTAACGGACGTAAAACATGTGCGTCATGTTTACATTCTAAACTAGGCTACTTTGGCTGGTGAGGACGGCAGACCATGAGTAACCGAAGATGGATACAATCCAACCGGCAATTCCTTTTGGCTGGTAAATCTCGGAAGGCTACCCGCTAGAATCCGCCAGCATATTTTCTCTGCTAGCTTTCTGCAACGTACAATAACAGAGGAAGTTGCTCCTCTTCTACTGCTTCAAAACTCTCTCACCTTACTTAAAGGCACAGCCTGGTGGTAGAAGCCGTACAACACATCCACAAACATTAATACTGCATAAAATACTTAATAATGACCACTGGATCCTGGAAAACATGTTAGATCAGTACATCTTGGAATATGAACACTACCTGTCTAGAAATTAATTTCAAATTAACCTGTTAAGTGAATTAAACTGAATTATACTCAAAAATAAATTGTGGGGTCGCTGATACAATACAAAACAGTTAATAGAAGGAAATAGGCTAGTCAAAAAGTTAAATTTCAGACGCTGATCAAGATGCATCGACAATTGTTTTATAAATCACACCATAGCCACCTGAATCGAATCGTGAGGTGTCTAGAGATTCACACCCCTAAAACTCAGGCACCAGAAAATGTGTTACTATGAAAAATAATTGCATATTGAACAGTTGTTGTTTTTTTAAATGGTAATTTTTACTTTTATTGTGTATTCCTTCCCTTTTGATGTATTTGAAAATGTTATGTAATAAAAAACACAATTGACTGTTATAGTTAACCTGTTACTAAACAACTGCCTACTTTGGTATTTGCTGAAGCAGACAGGATGCCACTATACTACAGACTGTGTTCTGAATTAATTTGCAAGTGACATTTTATGGCAGCAAAGCTTTAACTGCGGTAAAGAAATTGTTTATAGACCTGGAATCATTACAGACCAAAAATGTATATTTAGATCATTTAACATTGAAAGTAGGACATATTGTTTTTACAGCCAACTCAACTGCAATACTACAGCCATCCACTATTGTCACATATAAACAGACATAAGATCCCCAAGATCAACTGCTGACAGAGTTTATGAATCACAGACACAATTACCTTGACCAGCATAGGGTCCATGTACTGGCCAGAGGGGATGGAGTCAAGGTACTTCTTCAGGTCCATGGACAGGAACTCAAAGATGAGGTAGAGACGAGACTCCTGCATCAGGACGTCCAGGAGTCTGGGACACACACACACACACACACAATAAGTTTATACTGTATGTATTCATTTACACATCTCCTAGGCTGTGACTCTCAGAATTCCCATTTGCTCAACTGTATGGAAAGGGTTTGACTGGATATTTATACTCGAAGCTGAAAACATCATCTGGTAATAGACTGTGCTGGGCAATCAAACATGTGCGAATGTGTTTATCTTCCAACTGTCAAGACAGAATAAAATTATTGTCGCTGTGATAAGTTTCCAAACTCCTGTCTCACAGTATTATAAACCACTATTTTTACTCAAACTGGACTTCCTTTCATCATCTCATTGGAACCTTTAGCAACCCAAAGCTTCTTGAGTTTTCTTTTAAACAACGAACTATTTTCACTGTTAGGTAACAGAGCAGATAAAATCTACTTGTAGTATGAGTGGAATCAACACCATGTTGACTGTCAACAAAAAAAAAAACGATCATTATAGGATTCACAAAGACAGCATTTTATGCAGCGCTATTTTACCAGATGGCAATATATGGTGCAGCATGTTGAGATCTTCTTGTGATTTCTTAAAACACTTGGTGACATTATCTAGGAGCATCCCAAGAATCAACACATGCCACTAGAACAACAGTGGCATACCATCAGATGGGCTGTAATGCGACTGTTCTCTGCAAGTGTCTGCACATACTACTAGCATTTCATAAGCTGGAAAATCTTATTTTACTTTTAAAACCCTTTAACACGACAGAATTTGCAGACATCCATTCTGTAACACACCACCTACTCCACACAAAGTGAGCATACCGTACAACGTTGGGATGCTTCAGCTCTTGAAGCAGAGAGACCTCTCTGACAGCAGTGCTGGGAACCCCCTCCTCCTCACTCTCCAGACGGATCTTCTTCATCGCCACAACCTGCCCTGTGGCCTTGTGCCTGCCCTTATACACTACCCCATAGGTACCTGCAAGAACAACAAGTTAATAAAGTAATACTAATTGCATTAAGTAGCGCCAAAGTACATCTAATGATAACCGAAGAATGCTGAGTGCCATCATTTCGGCAGCATAACATTTGTAGCAATATGTTTGAATAATTTAGATGAAGACTAACCTTCTCCAATTTTCTCTATTTTCAAGTAGTCTTCCATTGTTGCCTGAAAGAAGAAAAATACATGCTGTCATGTCAAGAGTGCCATTTCAACAACTATCATTAGTTTCCAGTAGCTTCAGCTAATGCTTACATTTTCATTACAAACTTAGATTTTATTACTGTGACATTTTAGCTAATGACATCAAGTTAAAGGGCATATTTTACACAGCACAATGTAAAATGTGACCTAAAAAGTAACAAGGCTGTGAAAGCTGTGTAACGTAACGTTAACTTGCATATACATAATTAACAGCTTGAATTAGGCTCATCATATAACTAACTGTTAATTCAACCATTTATAGCAATGTATCATAGGCTTTTTCACTTAGAGATACTACGTTCGTATTGGTAATAGTAACGTCAGCACCAAAGCAAATTAACGTTAAGGTTACGTTGCCTAAATAATGCTGTATTTAAGCTATAGATTTTCGGTGACTCATATCTCCTTTTACACAGAATTTTAGCATCAGTTGTTAACTGTCAGCTAGTGTTTTCGTTTCGCCTATGACAGTAACGTTAATAGGTGACAATGATATCAATTTGTTACCCAGCCGTTAAAGTTGCCGTTTTCTTCATGCTAAGCACCAGCGTTAGCTTAGCTAATGCTAAATCGCTAACACTGCCTTCTATTGATTTTCTAGTGGCAGCTGATTCATTTTCTGTCCAGATTGAATGACCCACGTTTCCTACTACCCTGACAAATCATTTAATTCCTATTTAAACCTGTGTTAAATTGAATTATAATTACCTGGCTGTACGTCGCTCTGTTTCGCATGTACTCTGTGCACAGACTGCCGCTGGAATGCTGACAGACTCTTTTGAATTCACCGCAGTACAGCAGCAGTTCAAAACGGACCAATGAGTTCACGCGATGTATTTCAAAACCGCCAATCAAGTAACGGAAGGCTGTCATGTGGGCTGAGCGGGAGAGAACCGGGAGAACGCGCCGACGTAGGTCACAAACACAAATGTCCCGAGGTTCATCTTCCAGGCTGGGATCACCTTCCTCTCCCTAATCCCTAATGAGTACATCTGCATTTGTCTTTATTAAAATGATGCCTTAAGTCCAGAGGTGGAATGCAACTAAGTAGGCCTACATAGCACTGTATTTAAGTACAATTTAGAGGTACTAGCTTTCTTGAGTATTTCCATTTTCTGCTACTTTATACCCCTACTCCCCTACTCCTCTACATTTCAGAGGGAAATATTGCAGTTTTTACTCCACTACATTTATCTGGCAACTTTAGTTACTTTGCAGATTCAGATTAGTAATACAAAATCTAATCAACAAATAAATTATGTTGTTGTGTTTGTATAGATTAAGATAAGACTTTATTGATCCTTGGAGGTAAATTCACAAGCTACCCAGGAGTAAATAAAGTAATTAAAATGAGTTCCACCTTTACCAACTGCAACATTAAAGTGATGGCTACACATTAATGCATCACTAATTATAATAAAATAATATATAAATAATATATATAATAATATACATTATTCTGAAATGAGCCATTCTGCATAATGAGTACTTTTGGTACTTTAAGTATATTTTGATGCTAATACTTTTGTAAAGTAAAAATCTGAATGCAGGATTTGAAAAAGAGTTTTTCAACACTGTGGTATTGCTACTTTTACTGAAGTAAAATATTTTTTCACCACTCCATTCATGATTAGTCTACATTTCACAAGCTTTCAGTGCTCAATCTGATTGTCCCAACTTCTTTCACCATACTGTCTGAAACGGGTTTTTCTTTCCTCATATTCAAGGATTTGTATCTACTGTACTACAAAGTTTGGACACCTCATTATTTTATTTTATGTGAGTTGTTTTGTCTTCATGCGGTGCTCAAATTTCACTAACCTGTACAGTAATAACATTACCCAGTGGTTTTAGAATATGGACAGAAAAGCACAGCAACATATTTCAGGCTAGAAAGAAACACTGAGGAATCAGACTCTACCGGACCAGGCTGGTTGAACAGAGTCTACAATACTGAATGACACCCAAGCTGATGAGATGTGATGGTTAGGAGATTTGTCTTGAACAGCACAGCTGGAATACAGAAGTGTTTTCATTGTTATGAATGAAACAGTTATGAACTGGACATTCACAAGGAAACATCTCATATTGTAGGTATATAGTGTTAAGTCCTGATGTGAACAATAAGTTTAATTCGCAGTTTCACATGTAACTAAAGGCATCTACTGACCATACGTACTGTGATCAGGATAAGCGCTGTTAGCCCATGTTTCCCACAGGTTCAGAAAGTATTTGTAGGCTACTGGTCCACCACAATGGGTTCAGGTGTGCATGTAGGCTCCTGGTGGGGTGGGAAAGCTCAACACTTGAATGCTGGCTCCAAAATGTGGAGTCTAGAGTGAGCCACTGGAATAATTGTAGACTTCAGCAGTGTTAAAAACAAGACATACCTCTTTCTACTGGATATTAAGGCTTCTTCTATTTTATATAAATATTTTTATGGATTTCAATAGCTTCCATCTAATGACCCAATGACTCCAAATGTTTAATAGCAGTATTTCACTTTGAGCTAATCAATGCTTTTTTTTTTAAACAAAATGTTTAATTATACTTATGCACATTTGAATTACACAGCTGCTTTGTCAGGAAATTAAAAAAAGAAAGAAAAACTATTCATAGTTCGGCAAACAAACATAAAAATTATAAATCAAGCATCATGTGCTTCCACATAGACAGGAGTCTCCAAAAAATGAAATAAATAGATACAATAAAAATACCTTAAAAGAAACAGATGTTAGTTTTGGCCAAATTCACAATTAAGTCAGTACAGCACCTTATCACACTGGTGATCTAAAATAAGCAATTACAGGAACCCATCGGTTTAAGAACATGTCTGTCTTTGAATGGAGTTTTGCTCTTATTTTTTTCCATTAGGTACACTTTCATTAACCTGTCTTGCAGTTGATGGCAGTGGTTTGAGCCAAGATAAAGTTATCTTTTTTGCCACCAATAAAAGGATATGCAGCAAGTAAGCCTTTCACTTTTCCATCATCAGGGATTGCTCCTATAATATAATACAATGGGTCTAGTGGTAAATCATTGTTCAAACGGCAGTATTTCTGTATGAATCCCTTCCCAGTATGACTTCAATTTTGGACAATCCCAAAAAATGTGTGTGTGACCTCCAACCTGTTTACAATCCCTCCAGCACAAATTTGTTTTACTTCTGTCATATTTTGATACAATGAGTTCAATTATCTAAAATACCTCAGTTTAATTCTTTCCATAGAGGCCTATTAGTTACTTTATGTCCCCCTTCACACACTTCTTCCCATGTTTCATCTTCGATAATAACATTCATCTCCAGTTCCCACTTTTCTTTTGTATCCAGAGTATTCCCTGACATGTGTGATTGTAAACATTTATATATTTTTGTACCACTCTTTCCTTCTATAATCCATAAAAAATGAATTTCCCCAAGGGGACAAATAAAGCAATTATGATCATTAATCCTTTAAAAACATTTTGTGGGAGTGGGTGGTCGCTTAAGGGTGTTCCATTCCCTCAATGCATAATTAAATGCAAATTTAATAAAACCATTTATAATCGATTTTTCAAATTCATCAACTTATTCATTGATTATATGCGCTTAAAAGTCTGTAATTATAAAAGTGGCACACTCCAGACTCCATAGAAAATAACAATTCACAAGAAAACATCTGGTGTAGTCATTTTTTAAAATGTACACTGCCTTAAGAATGAAAAGTACCACTTTGACATTTCTTTTCTGTTGGTGAATATGATTTAAAAAATAAATAAACAAGAACAACCTTTTCATGTGAAAACACCATGTTTAGCTGTAAATGAAGACGAGTGAGAGGCAACTGAGTTGTGCTGTGTATAGCCGACCTTACAGCCCCAAACCCGGATTTATTCAATTTGAACATGTACATATAAGTTACGACCACAGAAATTCTTCAATAAATGGAACAATATAGTTGTATTTTTCAACTTACAGTTGTAAATGTTTTATTAGTGATTACTGCCTATTAACTACATTAAACCTTTACAGCCTGAAAATCATGAGATACCTGTGGATCTGTCTCCTATTGTCAGTCCTGTGATTAAAAACTCACATCAGCTTCAGAATAACAACAGCCCTCATTTATCAAACCCAAATATCAAAGAATAAATAAAACCTCCTTAGGAATACAGTAAGATCAAAGTGCTGTAAGAGATGTACAAACAACATCTAAATGAGCAGCAGCCTAAGTGGGATTCATCTGTTGAAACTCTTCACACCCCTTCCTTATTTACATATTATGTACAAAAAGCATGCCAATTAACAAGTGTGATGGATCCCTGCGTACTAAAAGAAAGGCTCGGAGCAGTCAAATCTGCATGTCCTATATGAGATACATGATCTAACAGAGACAATATGCATTTTGTTACTGTGCTTCATCAAAGAACTGGCCTCCAAGAGGCTCAGTGTGTCCAGTCATCCACCCTGTGCCTCCATAAGAGGCCTATGAATCGTCCAGATTTTAGGTATCTGATTTAGTCACATATTTTATGCAAAATCCACCAAAAAATCTTGTATGTATTATTATAAAAATAAAACATTGCAAGAAAAAATTAATATGCTGTTTAATATGACAATGCAAAATGTCCTTTAATATAATGTAATTCCAGTTTTCCATGCACAGTGCAAATATTTATATCTTTGAAATGAGCATAAACATTTTCCACACAGATGTGACACTGATTCTAGGTGCTCAGGTGCATTCACCCCTCTTTTAAAAAGTTAAACTGGACTTAGTTAAAACCTGTCTTGTGTTAGGTTGCACCATGGACTCGGCGGTAATATTGAGCCCAGCAAGTAAGCTGATGAGTAAACTGTTACCATGTTTCCTGTCAGCGATGATGGTCCAGACTATTAAAGATTTCATGAATGGGCCCTTGAACTTCCTGGAAAACTTCCACCTGATGTTTTCAGTGGTGACTTCATGCTGCACTAGTCAGTGTCTCGAGTCCAACCAATAAAGTCATCACCAATTTTTCAACAATCCTACCTTTCTGCTCAGCCTATCAAATAGATGCCGTTGGTTTACCCCGATTAATTGATCTGTCACTGTCTCGACCCAACTGTTCTCAGAGGAAATACACCATATTATGGAAGTAATGATAAAAGGAGGACTTTTCTTTAAAGATCAGACTTGAATATTGACAGGCTGATGGATTAGGTCTAATAACTCTAGTCAAAGCGTGTAGCAAACACTGACTGTGTTTACATGCAGGCAGTACTGTGGCCTCAAGCCCATTACTTTTCTAATATGGTTTTTGGCTCAACACATATTAAGATCAGTACTGGGTTAGGAAAACAAGCTGCACTCATGCTCAGATTCTGATGCCTGACTTGCCATGGAGACTCATACTGCTTTCAGTTCTGGTTTTTAACTGAACACATGTCCACCAGCAGCATCTAAACAGTAATGACTGGTAATAACTGAAGTACCAGCAACTGACAATGTGACAATAACCTATTTGTTGATCTCTGGAATGACTCAGGATGAAGTCAAAAAATGATTAATTTCCATTCAAACAGCAAATGATACTGCAAAAGGACCACAGACAAGAGGAAGTGACGTGCAGACAGGAAGCAGCTGACTGAGGCCCTAAGAACTAAGAGCAGGGCAGTGTGGAGGAAAGCCCCACTATCTCACATGGAATATACTGAGTATATGAACAGTTTGTTTTTACATTGTTGTAATTTTACTCCAGTCCACCAAATTACTTGCCTTCCATCATCAAAATGGAGACTCAGGGCGCTTGTCTGACAGCAGTAAACTGGCACAATCAGCTGATAACTGTGCAGCTCTGTGTCTTTCCTCACAGGCAGTAATGGAAGTGCCATAAAATCAGTGCAATATGTCACCACTGTGTTTGGTGTGGTCATTCTGATGTGGGTGTGTGTTATGAATACTCTGTAGACAATGTTTAACTTGGACTAATGCAGAAATCTTTAGACATCATGCACAGACCCATAGGCAAAATTCAAACAGTCCCTCTAATATTTTACTGATAACACCTTGAACCTACTACAACACGTATGAAAAATAAAAAAAGATAACACTGTATATATACAGCCTATGAAAATATTTCAAAATAGTGTGAGTGATGTTTTTTAAGTGAATTCTGAATATGTTAAGATCACAGTAAAGTCAGGAAACCCTACCAGATACACCACACTGTTTGACAGTTTATTGTGTGCTATAGCATTCCATTATTTTAGACAATAATAGAAGATGTAATAATGAAATACTCAGGTTAATATGATTAGTTTTGTCTAAAGGCTGATTTTCTGATAATCACTTTTCTGAAATATCATTATGTAAAGCTGAGATAAATATTCATGGTATCAGTAGTTTATATAGCTAGTGCATGGACTACCCTCGCTGCTCATTGTTATTAATTAGCTCCACCACCTCAGTGCATTAACTGTGACCTCACATCACTCTCTTTTGTGCTGCTGATAACATGTAATAATCTGCCAGTTAAAGCTAAAGCTAAAGGGAAGATCATTGAGTGTCCAAAATGTAAAGAGGTTATCCTCTGAGAATACCATTAGGAGTCTTTGTCTGAGGACCATGAATATCCAGAGCAAACTTAACAACTGGTCAGTAGTTGAGATATCTCACACTGGGCCAAAGTGCTTGACCAAACACTGTAGTGACACCTGTGTCTTCAGGCCTCGCTGCTGCCAGGGCAAAAAATTCACATAGCACTAATGAGAACTTGTGTTAATATCGTATCCACATTTACTGTACATGTTAAATGGCAATTCAAAACAACACACTGTAATTATCCATTTTTAAACATTAACATATTATTTCAGTCACCATGTGCCATGTGCACAGATGATGATTTTAGAGATGTCTGGCTGACATGGAAGTGGTTTGTACAGTTCAGAGTGGGTCCCTGTCTGTCTGTCTGTCTGTCTGGGTCCACACTCAAAGACAAGTTTACCATGCAGTTAGGACTTCTGGGACAAACACTTGAGCAGTGTCCTTCAGATGTCCCACATGACAATATAAACACATTAATAGAGTATTTCAGACAGTCACTAGTCTGTCAGCTTGTTGAGTTGTGATTGGATGGTGGGATGACGGGTGTGCCTCTGATGTACAGTTTGGAGACAGTGACAGTCTTCTCTCTCCTTACTCTCTCCTTTCCATCTTCTTTATCTCCTTTAAATGCCACCTCTCTCATTCTCTTCTCCTGTCATATGTCTTTGTGTTTCTCTCTCCTCCACCTGTCTGTGTGTCTGTCTCTTATGGTCCCTCTCCCTCTCTCAGGTCAGAGGTCAGCCATCATCAGGCTCAGCAGCCTCTTCTTGTGCTCTGCAGCTTTTTATAGATGAGAGGAGGTGGAGAAACACAGTTTCAGGGTGTATGGGTTGGACCCATCTGAAACCACACAAAAACACACTTAGTATTAGAGCCTGAATGAGACATTAGTCACGCCCTAACACAGAAATGACAGAAGCAGAAATGCAGCAGTATAAATTAATACACAAGGCTGAATCAGTCATCTGTGACAGGCTAGTTAAAATCATTTAACCTTCATGATACAGGTTTGCCCTGATTAATTTAATGATGATCATAGTCAAGTATAGCTTATTACAGTTCTGATTAAAGAAAACGTTGCCTATGTCCCAGTAAGAAAGGGGAAAACATTATATACGATTTATTTTTTAATCAATTGGTGGTTTTTATAATGCCTGGTTTTAGGGTACACCCCTATTTCCATGGATACTTGGAAAATGTTTCTATATGTTATGTGTTGATGTAAAAAATGAATGTAAAAAAATATCTCATATCTTTTAAGGTCTCAAATCTAAAATATTGGCAAGTTACAAAATGGTAATGAAAAAACAAGTAGAAAACCAACACTAACACATCATCACTAAGTGAACAACACCACAGACTGAGACTGATATGTAACACTGGTTAACTAAGAGCACAACACAATGTGCATGCTAACTATGGTTAATGACTGTGGGGGGCTTTGGCTTTCTTCTTCCTTTGTACATGTCCATTTAGTTGGATTATTGTGCAGTCTTTTACCATGGTGTCTTAAATATGAAATCAAATAAAAAAATGTCTGTGCAGTAGGAAGTAAGATGTCAATCAACATTATGGAAAGGAAGTTACAAAGTGCTTTTTAAAGTGTATATTGGATATACATCTATTTTCCTTTCAAGTGTAAATATAATCAAGCTGTATGAGAGCTTGACAGAGCAGACATTGAGTATATGAATGCTTGAAGGACAGGAGGTGTCTTTCAGACAGACTTACTGGGTATCCTGATCTGGTAGTGGTTGAGAACAGTAAGAACCTCCACAGCCTCTGTCTTATTGTCAAACTCCAATAAGCCAGAGATGGTCTTAGAGGATGCTGGGAGAGAGATACAGAAGGTGAGATTAAAAGAGAGGAGTGGAAGTAAAATGTAATGAATAAAATGAGATCACTTTCAAATTCATCAGTTCACACAGAGAAGTAAAAGCATCAATCTTTTCACAGACTGACCACAACAGGAGAACTTCAACAAGAACCTAATAAAAAGTTACACACTGAAGTTCTACTTACGTTTGGCATCAAACATCTTGAATTTGACGAAGCCAGGCACGTCATGCTCCGTGCACAGCTGTCAAAACACACACACGCACACACACACACACACACACACACACACACACACACAGCAGCTACTGTATGAGTAAAGCTGCATTAGGCAAGACTTAGAGCCATCTTATGGCCTGATCTGGAGCTGATCCATCCCCACAAAGACATTAAGACATTTAGACACTGCTCCTCCCTGTATCACGATATTTTGGATATCAGTTCTTTCATCATTTATGTATCCATATTTTATATATCAACATATATATATATATATGTTTTAAAAATATATGTTCCATCTGTTAAAATATATTGGACATTTATGAAAATAGCAATTTTTGCTATATTTAGAAATATAGACACATTTTTATGTTTTGGATATTGGTGAGAGACACACATTGACATAAATATTATTTATGTAATTTAATCAGATTAATATCCGATTTTTGTATGGTAGAATAGAAAAGTCTTTTGTGTTTGGAGAATAAGGGATTCTTTAATACATTCTTAACAAAGTTAGACTTTTCTTTAAGAGAGGCATCAGGAATCCAACCCTGGATTGACAAATAAATCCACAGCAATTATTCCATAATGTAAAGAGTGTAATGGACAACATAACATTGTAAAGCCTAATGGTGTGTTCCCACCAAAAATAAATTGTATTTTTCTCGCAGAGAGATTACATACAAAATCAATACAAAGATGCCAATAGGCGCAAATTCACGCCGAGCGACCCAAATGAAGTGTATTACACAACGTGAATAAATTCGTGTGATGCTGTGTTGCAAAAGCCTATCAGCGTTCGAGTCTCTTTCTGACGTCACTGACGTGCTGACGTTGAATCAGAAATGGAGGAGAAAATAGCCGCCTGTGGGCATCCAGAGCTCTATGATACTACTTCATTTTTATACAGAGACCGGACAAAAAGAGATTGCTTGGAGAAAAGTAAGCGAGGAAGTTGGACTACCTGGTAAGTTCTGAAAATATGTGTCTGTTACTTGATTGCAGCTATCGGTTGTACTTTACTATGAACAAAGTCACTAGCCCTGATCGATCCGAACTCCATTCAGAAAACAAGCTATTTAAAAGTTTTTTGCTTGTCGTCTTCCAGACAGACCTGACAAAGCATGAATTCAGACTTTTCACAAATCGGCATCATGATGTAGTTATTTCAGCATTTCTTTGATACATTTATTGCAATTAAATCACAAAATAATGGGTTTATTTTTGGTTCATTCCACTGTAGTAGTGTTGGCACTGGTCAGCCTGAAGTAGAGCTGGAAGCGGCAGTCATCCAGACGCAGTTCCTGGAGAAGACGGTGAAATTCACTGAGCTGTGTGTGCCTCTGGATGATGTTATGAACCCAGAAGGGCGAATATCATGTGTTGTGTTTATTTGTTCACAAATGATCCTGCGGTCAAACTCCCGCGAGTAACACGAGGCGAAAGTTTGCTTCGCTTTGGTGGTAACACACCATAACAACTGTTTAAGTTGGCTAACATTCACTCTTGCCTAAGAGAAAGAGGGAGAGAGACAGGCATCTTGGAGTGAATTACTTTTGTTGTATTTGACATTTGTCAGACAGAAGTGCCTTACCCTTAGTAAATGGTCCTGTGATATGCATGGAGGAACGTTGTAGTAGTGTAGCACTGCAGATGGAGGCTGGATGATATTTTTGGAGGCCTGTCCAGCGCTACTGAAGCGGTTGTTCCTGGTCATGGCAAAGTCCTTATAGCTGCTGCTGCCATCCTCTAACTCAAACACCTGGCTGGGGATCACTGCATGCTGCTTAGACACACTGCACAGAACACCACACTGTGTAACCTATCTGATCAAATCCATGCATGTCAAACACATCGACAACAACATGTCACAAATCAGTTTTGTATGCAGTCATGACATTAGTCACATTCAAAGCAGCATTACTCAATGTGCCCTGAGATAACGTTGTTATGATATGGCGCTATATAAATAAAAAAAACTGAACTGAACTGAATGTTGAGACTGTGAACTGTGGAGTGCCACCCAGAGGACACGACCAGGGGCCTCGTTTACTAAAGCATTCCAACAAAAGGCTCCAAACTCCCTCTTAGGAATCTTTATACAAGCGCATACATACTGATGAGGGCATGAAAGTATTATTAATGAATACAATGTACTAGCCTGCAGAAATCTGCAGTGGGAATTGGATTTACTGTGCAGCTATGGTTTGATAGTTTGGACCGTTTTTTCTTTGTGACTGTTTATATAGTTCATATATTAAAACGTGAAAATGATTTGTTCTTTTAAATGATAAGTTGACTGACCTCAACAACAGTTTTATTTATTTATGGATCTACAAAACATGCTGAACACAAGTGTTAACATGATCCCAATTATTGTTAGTCATTTATCAAGCGAAAAAAACTAACTTTCTCTGACTCCAGCTTCCCCAATGTTGAGGATTCACTGCTTTTCTCTATTTTATAACATAGTCAATTGAATAATTTTGGCTTTTGGGCTGTTGGTTAGATAAAGGATGTGTATGAAGGCATTTACTACTATTTTCTTTCATGTTTTAAAGGCAATTCATGGTTAACTCATGGTTTCTGTGAACTGGCCTTTTCAGTTGGCCAGATGATCAGTAATCTTCTCTCTATTTCTAACACTGATTTAGATAGATGTGATACATTTTGGTCCTATAATTTAGCATTACATTTGACTCACATTTTCATGAAGATCTTTTAAAACATCACACATCATGAAAGATATGACACTACATATTAATATGAAATGTATCTATTCTCACCAGACGTTGAGTCTCTTGCCAAACACCTTGATGCTGTTGAGGTGTGTGATGGCTCTGTCCACAGCATACTCATCTCCCATCTCAACCAACGCAGTACCAGGAACACTCTTCATAAACTTCACCTACAACCACACACACTCATTGTTAACAGCTATTTTATATAAGCAACATACATTATGATCGAGCATTATGTGTTTATTAGTGTCAGATATAACATAAACATAAAATAAACACATTTGTAAATATTCCTTAAAGGATAGGTTCACAATTTTTCAAGTCTGTCTTAAAACAACAGTCAGGTGCCCATATAAACATTCTTTCTACTTCTACTTCCTAATGCACTTCCAATGTAAGTGATGAAGACAGAATCCACAGTCCTCCTGCTATGTAAAAACACATCCCAAAGTTGATCTGAAGCTAATGTGAGGAAAATATTTTTTTAATGTGTATTTATCAAAGAAATGAGGTGGTAATATGCACATTCTACAGGGTCCTTATAGAACTGTAATCCGAGCTGTATTGAGGTTTTATAAAATTACCATGTTGTATGGTCCAGTTCAGCGTTTCTAACCATATTGGAATGATGATGTCCAAAAAACTTCAAACATAGTTCTACAGTGGATCATCAGCCATTCTTGTGCAAATTCCTGCACATACGCACACACCTACCTTCTCAATGTTGCCGTAGAGGCAGAAGAGGTTGAAGATGCGGGTGCAGTTCATCTTGGATGGATGGAGGCCACTCACCATGGCAACAGAGCTGGGGGCATGGCCAGAGTATGAGGAGGATGACTGGGGCAGAGGGTAGGACACCATGTCTGGAACGTCCACTGAGGTGAGCTTGTACCTACTGTTGCCGGGAAGAGGCAGCAGGGGGCAGGGTGGGCCTGAGGGGGCAGAGATGATAGAAGCTGAGGTTCTCAGTTCACTTCAGTTCAATAAAGTTTACTGAAATTAATATCATAAGAACAATACTGCCTGTATCTATTGTTATAGTTAGATGTGGCTGTGCTGTTTTCTGAAGGGTTCCCACTATTTGCAGGGAATCCTTTTACCAGGAACCTGTCCTACACTGAAGTTAAATGTGTTGTATAAAGTAAGAGTAATATAGGATGCAAGTTAGGCCTCACACTGTTGACACATGTTGACTGTGGCCCGTTTACAGTTTGTTATTAACATGATTAGTTGTACATGGGCATTTCCTTCAGTCCACAGACTGATCTGAACCAATACTTCCATTACCATCATCCGTTCTTTCACAGTTAGTCGAACTGTAACCAAGACACTGCACAAAGATCTGCACCACGATCTCTGTACAAGGTTCTGCTCCTGGGAACCCCAGTAAAAGTATAAAAGCAGGATTTTACTACTAGTTTGCGTCAGACTGCAACTAATGATTCTTTTCATTCTGGATTCATCTGCTGAATCTTTTCTCCATTAATTCATTGATTGGTTTGTATAAATTGTGAAAATATTGAGAAATGGCGTCACAATGAGCCAGAGCCAAAAGTGAAACCTTCACAATGCTTGTTGTGTCCAACCAACAGTTGGACCTCAACATTATTAACAATACATTACAATTATTAACATCATTCAAAGGAAAAGCAGCAAATCTTCACTTCTAAGAAGCTGCAACCAGGAAATGATTTTACAGGAAAAATGATGTAAACGATCATCAAAATAGCTGCCGATTAATTTTCTGTCAATGGACTAATTGATTAATTGACTAATCGTTTCAGCTGTACTTGTAAACAAACAAACATAAAACATAATATTTTATAAACTCTTCATATGTTTTATATGCAAAAATCTTAATTTGCTGTCAGATAAATGTAGTGCAGAAAAAGTACAATATTTATTTCCTCTGAGATGTAGTGGAGGAGAAGTGGAAAGTGGCATGAAAGGAAAAGACTCAAGTAAAGTACATGTAGCTCAAATTTGTACTGAAGTACAGTACTTGAGTGAATGTACTTAGTTACATCCCACCACTGGCGTTCATGCATGTTATGTGTGTTACAAGAACCATGAGCATGTGTTGATGACAGAAGATAAAGAGGTAGATGAACATGCGTGTGTGTGGTGTGGCAGGAACATTTCAAGTATCACTACCGACTCTTCTCACCACCCATAGTGTGTGTGTGTGTGTGTGTGTCTGTGTGTGTGTTGTCAGACAGCTTAAATTAAAGAGTGTAATTGGCAGGGATCAGTTTCCAAATGCAGGTGAAGGTATACAGTGGGGCAAAAAAGTATTTAGTCAGCCACCAATTGTGCAAGTTCTCCCACTTAAAAGATGAGAGAGGTCTCCAATTTTCATCATAGGTATACCTCAACTATGAGAGACAAAATGAGAAAAAAAAAAA
>LKNJ01004935.1:0-13636 GCA_002120245.1 Maccullochella peelii | reverse complement strand
GAACCAAAGCAAAGACCTGCAAGCACTACATTCTGGAATCTCATTTTGGGAGGAAGTTCATTTAAATGCAGCTGTATGGGCCATATTGAAAATCTGGAAGATTTGTACAGAGGTGAGCTGTCAGAATTGAAATTAAATGACAAATTGTTTGGATCTGACAGAATTCCATCAGGTTTTGTCAAGTTTTATATATATATATATACACACACACATATATGTCAGAGATGACATGTTCATTCTGTGACCTTTGGTTTCTGTAGCTCATGCTGTTTTGAATCTGAGGATCTTCAAGCAGTGTCTGAATTTGAGGTGCAATTGCTTACCTATTGCAGATTCAGTCTTCCCAGCCTGGTGCAGGTCTACAATTTTGTTTCTGGTGTCCTTTGACAGCTCTTTGGTCTTGGCCATAGTGGAGTTTGGAGTCTGACTGTTTGAGGTTGTGGACAGGTGTCTTTTATACTAATAACGAGTTCAAACAGGTGCCATTAATACAGGTAACGAGTGGAGGACAGAGGAGCCTCTTAAAGAAGAAGTTACAGGTCTGTGAGAGCCAGAAATCTTGCTTGTTTGTAGGTGACCAAATACTTATTTTACCGAGGAATTTACCAATTAATTCATTAAAAATCCTACAATGTGATTTCCTGGATTCTTTCCCCCCATTCTCTCTCTCATAGTTGAAGTGTACCTATGATGAAAATTACAGGCCTCCCTCATCTTTTTAAGTGGGAGAACTTGCACAATTGGTGGCTGACTAAATACTTTTTTGCCCCACTGTACCTACTGCTGCACCTCTGGCCACATGACTGGCAATGTGTGTGTGTGTGTGTGTGTGTACGACAGTGTCAAGTTTCAACTCTGAGGTATGGGGACTATAGATGAAGTAGCAGCCTTGTGTAAAGCAGCAGATTCAGTTACCAGTGTAATTCTGTGTGTGCGTGTGTCTTACCATAGCCGTTATCACTGTAGGATGATGGGTGTTCTCCTAAAATGGCCTGTCTCTGCCTGCCCTTTCCACGGTCTGAAACACATGTACAAACACACACACACACACACACACAAACACACATTATTAGATTGTGTGCAGGGCCCACAGTAATTTACTCAAAAACAATGAGCTTCTTTCACAGATGTAGACTTTGCATTTACTACTTCTGAAGGCTCCACAGTATCATTGAAAAAGGTATTTAATCCAGAACAAGGCCACATGAGTAAAATGAACTTCTTCTTTGAATCTTCCAAACAAGTTTGACTAACCTGGGGGTTTGTTTACAATCAGTCTGACTATCTGACTGCTTGTGTTTCTTGACCCATTGGCCCTATTATATCTTTAGCGATGTTGATGTGTTCCCAGATCTCAGCAATTAACTTGGTTATTATAATGTTAATTTTGTTGACAGAAATGATACATAAAACAACAGGAATGAGACCCAAGTTGTAAAAAGTATGCCACAAGATCATGACTAAGGTTGAATCTTGAAGGTAAACTGTGATGTTGTAGCATAATGTAGAGGGGGAGCTGTCAATTATTAGCCGGGCTTTACAACATGGAAACAGGAATACTAACGGACCATTCCTATAAGCAACCATCTTATTAACTGTAATCAGATTATTGTGTACACTTTGCCAGGGGTTTGAGAGCACAGCACAGTCAAATGTGTGTGCACTCGTGGTCAGGAGGTGCATTAGAAGCACAGCTGGAAATACTTTGCCCTTGAACAACACACAAAAATACAGGAATCAAAGGGAAATCCCATGATTTTGTCTATCATGTCTACCCATCCAGCCAACCATTTTCAGATGTCGCCTTGGCAACAGGCAAGAGGTAATCCATATGTCCTTCTTCCCAGCCACGTACTCCACCTCCTCCTGGGGATCCCAAGACATTCCCAGGCCAGATGGGATATGTAATCCCTCCAGCATTCTGGGGCAGCTCTGGGGTCTCCTCCCAGTTGGACGTGAAAACCCCTTGAGGGAGTCTTCCAGGAGGCATTCTAATCAGATGCCAGGACCACTTCTACTGGCTTCTTTTGAAACAAAGGAGCAGCAGTTCTACTTCAGGTTACTTCCAGATGAATGAGCTCCTCACCCTATCTCTAAAGCTGAGCCCAGCCACCCCGCTCAACAACTGAGAATCCCCCCCTTGTCCAACAGAGTACCATGTCATGACCAGCTTGAAGGGCCATGGCAAAACAATGGGAGAAAAACAATTACAAAACATAAATCAAATCAAAATCAAAAAGAAATGTAATGTGGAGGTCAGGGGTGTAAGTGAGTGGAGATGTGGTAAACATTGGTGGGGAATAATGATAAAAGAACCAAACAAAGCGCAGGGAGAGAGTCTCCCCGAGAGCGCTATGGTGGCAGCTTATGTAGTGACTGGGAGCACTGGGCCCAGGTGCTCCCAGTCAGCCCAAGTGAATGGCCCCACCTACCAATTACCTATATCTGCAAGAAACAAGGCACAAGCAAACAGGCCAGAGGGTCATCACAACAACCAATATGGTGGACTTGGGGGTCCTGACGCTTCACACTTGGCTGCAAAACGCCCCAGTGTGTGGAGTTCACAGGTCAATGAGGCCAACATCGGCAAAAAGCGGAGATGCAATTCTGAGGCCACCATACTGGAAACAGAACAAGGCACCATCCTGGCCAAGCCCAATGGCCACTGCAAATGTTGTTGTCACCTAGCTAATAGCTGAGATCTGAGACACAATAACTTGCCACTTTTTTGGCACAAATCTCTGCCATACAGCATCCCAAAAATAGAGCCCTAGGAATGCAGCAAATCTTAGTGCTTTCATAATCTGAAAAATTGCCACAATAGAATCCTTTATAACAACTGTGAGTCCAGATGACTACAGCCTGTACTCTCCGTGGTGGAGCAAATTACATTTTTCAGCCACTGTTGAAGCCAACAGGGGGCATTTAGTTACACATTTTGTTCTTTGGAATATTTTGGTTCAATAAAAAAAACACACACAATGAGGCTGGCCTCTGAAATATTGCCCCGACAGAGATGGCCTTTTTTAATAATTCATATGATGTACATGATAGCTCATTTCTGTCTCTGTGCTGCCATCATTAATTCAGAGATTAGAATTACAAAAACAAATCAAAATGGGCAGAAGGTTATTTTCCAAAGGAGTGTGAGGCAACAAGGTCAGGTAGAAGGGCTGCTGCTTCATTCACAGAATTCCTTCTGTAAACCACTACAGATACTGTATTCACTTGTTTAGTCATTTTTTGTTGAAAGTATGTGAGTTGATTTCAAATTGCATTCTTTTCTATAAACCACACTCATGCGTAATGATTCTACACCCCAGGAAAATAAAACTTCACTACACTCTATGGTACTGATGGAGGTGAGTAAATAAGAAATAAACAGCTTTAAGGTGGTTTTATTCAGAGAGAGGCAGGTGTAATGATACAGAGAGGGTCATGTGAACAGAGATATGAAAGAGACAGTACCTGTGAGGCATCAAGCTTTCTCTTTTTTCTCCCTCAGCACGAAAGAACATCAACCTGCATTACATTATCATCATAATGATAAAAACATCACCATCATCACAGTGTCTCATCCACAACGCATTGAAAGCATTACAAACTGCAGTATATACTGTATATGCTACAGGCAAGCTATATACTACATTGGAGGCACATTGAAATGACACAGACTTTTTTTTCTAAGAGCCTTAGTCAGCTGATAGGAAGAGAGAGAAGTATCCCTCCCCTCACCCGACACACAGTGGTTACCAGGTCAGCAGAGTGCTGATGCATTGCTGTGTTGTGTCCTGAAGACAGACAGACAGACAGACACACACACACACACACACATCAACACCCACAGCCATCTAGAGGAGAGATGCTACAGCAGTGAAAAGTGAGAAGGCCTGGAGATAATTCAGACAGCAGGATGGCCACACTGACCTTGGCACCACAGGTTAGCAGCACACACAGTCAGAGTGTGTTTCTGTGGTATGTTCAGGAACCTACTGTATGCATCAGCTAGTTGATGCCACCAAAACCAGATTCTTCATTTGATGTGAGCATTTAACCTTCACTGCAATGAACACGACCAACTGAGACAAAATACTGTCATTAAATGTTTCAACTCTTCAATTATACAGTTATAATGTTTTATAAAGGATGTCCACTTGCCTCAACTAGGAGAGCAAACTAGACACAAAGAGTGGATTGAACTGCATTTCCAGGTAGGGTTATTTGAGCTGGTTCTGAACAACATTATAGAACACAAATCCAGACCATGAGACTTCACTCCTTCCTGAATATGCGGACCTTCAACTCAAGTCCTTGAGTGTTGGAGATATTCAGGAATCTTAAATATGCAAAAAAGACTTTTGTATGAGCTACTGTATGTTTACCAATGACTGATCTGACACAAATAAGTACATTTCAAAAGGCCAGTAGTGCATGCAGACTAAAATTAGTGACTGTGGCATTGATGGAGGCTGTTGTCTCACAGTGCAATGCACAACAGAGCTGACAGCTGAAAGTGACAGGAGTGTGGTCGGTGGTGCAACAGTACCAGCAGTAATAACAAATAAAGTAATAAACCCTGGCTATTACGAATGGCTCACTCTGTGATGTTTTCAAAGATAAAATTGGCAGCAGTGTTCAGTGTTTGACATCTGTTAACACACACCATGTACCATTACCTGTACAAAATGCACATAAGTACGATTAATTCATTGTTGTTTCCTCACTGCCAACATTAGTTCAGAGTGTACACTTTATAGTACAGTATAGATAGGACACAGATGTGTCTTGATTGCAGCCGTGTTACGAGAATGACAGCAAACCAAGTCATGTTTCAAGTCATAAATTACACCATCCTTTATTTCTACCTTTTTACTTTATAGTTAGTATATTTTGAGAATCATGTGACCTCCCACAAAGAGTGTTTAATGAACCACACAAAAAAAATCAAAGCAAATCCCTCTCAGACCACATCCCCTAGAGGTTTGATTCATTACTAGCTGGAGTTAACAGCTGTTCCGTGAAGGTTGTTACTACCAGCACATAAGAGAAGAACCAAATCTACAGCAACCTACAGTCACTTTGCACCTCCAGTAGACCCAGAGGGCCCTTCTGGACCTGTAGGACAAACATACAGCAGGACAGTGTTTGTATGACTGTGACTATGGCTTCTCCTCCATCTGTGGTCGTGACCTTGTGAAAGCTGATCTGAAGCAACATGAGCCATGCAATGCCTCAACACACACACACACACACACACGCCGTGGATAATGTTGGCTTAATGTCAGTGACAGTTTTTCAAATACTGAAGCCAAAAGAGGAGAACAAAGGAAGAAGACAGAAGGACAGAGGAAGTAGAAAAGGGGAGGAGAAGAGAAGAATAAAAGAGAGAATAGGGTGACAAAAAAAATGGAAGAAAGGGAAGAACAGAAAAATGACAAGGAGTTGCTTTCAGAAAAAGAGAAGGGAAGGGTGCTGTGGAAGGCAAAGGGAGGAGAAAAAAGGAGTAAGAAGGAATAAGTGAAAGAGGAAGTAAAGAACAGATGAGAGGATGTAGCTGGTGGAAAGAGGATAAAGAGATTGTTGAGGATCAGGAGGGAGAAGTGGAGAGAGCGGTACGTTGGAGGAAAGACGAGAAGGAAATGACAGCAGGAAGAGAGGATTAGCAGACACAAGATGATGAGAGTACAACAGATGAAGGGGTAGCAGCAGCAGCATGAGAAGGTAAGCAGAATGGTGGAGGTGGATGTGCTGAAAGGAGAAGAGGAAGACGAAGAGGAGAAGAGTGACATGGTAGTATGAAAGCTATTACCAAAGAGATGAGGATGGAAACAGGAGGCCTGTTATTTTATCCTCTAAACTGTAAGTAAGTTAGCATGAACATCAGCATAAAAATATAAAATATTATAAGC
Source organism: Maccullochella peelii (assembly GCA_002120245.1). NCBI lineage: Eukaryota > Metazoa > Chordata > Actinopteri > Centrarchiformes > Percichthyidae > Maccullochella > Maccullochella peelii. The sequence goes on along the minus strand of LKNJ01004935.1, from coordinate 7,727 downwards.
CTCATGAAATCCTGACCACTGCAGCAGAGGAAACTCAGACACTCACAGTGAGAGAGAGATAAGGTGACTGATGAGACAACTTTGTAGTTCAGACAATGAAAACACTTAGTAGGAGTAAAGATCATCAGGTCACTTTAGTGGAGCTCTTCATTCAGCACCACCAGACTAAAGAGCAGCAGTAACAGCCTGTTGTTTTTTACATGACTGCTTGAATATGTATTGTTCCTGACTTTTAATGGCTCACAGCAAGTCTAGTCTAGTGATCACAACATTGGGGGTGCTTTTTATTTTTAATCACTGATGCTTTTATTGAGTATCAGGCTATTAACAGAATGATTTCCTCACACACAATGTTGTGCAATGAATCATGCTTGCAGTTCCAAAAGTGTCTTCCCCCTTGTGTGAAGCATAAATCATAAATATAAGGATCATAAATATCCTTCAAAATATACATTATTTCATGTATTTGGTTAATACTCTGGATTCAAAAACGTTTGTTGTATACAATCTCCACCTCTCCCTCCCCTCCTTTCTGTCTGTGATGAGCTTTACTTTCTAATAAACTGTGTGGCCAGTGATTCCCGTTACAACTCAAAGACCATGTCTGTGCCCTTGCAATATGCCTCCATTGATCTATAACAGAGTTGGGACCAGTTCACAATGCTATCAATCATTTCATGAATCATTTTGAAACAGACCGTCTACGGCTGCATTAGTGAACCCAACAGGCTCCAGAGTTCATTATACAGCCCACAAAATCCCATCCTCAAAGGTTCCCTGTGGAGTTATAGACCTCTAGTAGCGCTATGGAGCCTTTTTTCTAGGAGTGTATCGGTGTTTTGTTTATCTTGTGAGGATGCACAGCACACCCACTGGCATCACACTATTTTGGTGATTGTTACAGATATCTTGCTCTGGACCAGTGTTGGTCGGAAACATAGACAGAGCATCATCACCGTCCTTGGCCTCACCGCTAGTGAGACCAAAATGTGAAAAAAAAACAGTGCCTTCGTTATTCAACAGCAGTTTGTAATAGTTTGACTAAAAAGAAGCTGCAGCTGTCACATATATTTTCATTCATGTTGTCTGAAAGTTAATCTGATTTCGTGAATTGATTGAATTGAGAATGAACTTACCCCAACATTGACCTCATCACACAGTTTAAGACTTTTCAGAAAGAACCCTCAGTGACACACCACATACAGTACAAAGAATGCAGCATTTATAGTAGTTCACTGTACACAGGACCGTGCATAGATTACATTGATTGTCATTGGTCATATTACAGTAGGTTGTTTGGCTTAGTTTTAAACAAGGCACTGATACATTCCAATGAGTCTTTATATCAAAAATATACCAATCAACATTCTAAGAGCTACATTATGTGAAACGCACATCCACGCACGTGTCTGAATGTACAGCTAGTGTAAACAGGGGATTCAGATTAGGGGTGTCACGATATACTGGTCTTCACCATTATCACAATATTTACAAATGTATAAAGAATAATGGTGTGTCATTTAGTCAAACAGTACAGTTAATAGGCGTTACTTTTCAAACTTGAATTGGTGTTTTATTTTTCTCATAAATCGATATTTCATGCATGACTGAAAGTGAATGTGGAATTACAGTAATGATCAGAGGAAGAGAGCTGCTGCATTCCAACTAAGAATAAGCTATGTTTTATTTTTTTATTTTTCACTATTGCATCCATCCAGTTTGTATTACGTTCGTTTAGCAGAACAACCTTCCATAAAATATCAAAGTGATAAAAACAAGAGTTACTTTTATAGGTCAGGTCAGATCTTATTAATGGAGTAAGGTTTTATGCTTTGGTTTGCACTCATGTAGCCTTGCTTTCAAGATTATTGTTTTATTCAGTGTTACATGTTTTATGTCTAAGGACCATGTTGGAAATTGATGGTTGGATTGGTGTGTTTTGTAGATTCATAAATAAATTATATCAAATAACATTGTACTGTATTATTTTTACTGAATAGCAAAGCTGCAGTTGCTTTGTCGTTAACAGGGTGGCTCACAAACACACACACACACACACACGCTGGGAAGTTCATACATGCATACACACACTGCCTCCACACTCTGTGTTCCAGGTTAATTTACTACAGCGCTGTTTAACTGTACCTATCCACTGTATCTGTCTATATTTATATTGCAGTTTGTTTTCCGTTTGCACAAAAGAGAATGTCCTTTTGAATTTGCCAATGAAATGCTAAACGAAATGTTAAATATTGTTAAATATTGGATGGCTCTTAATATTATGTTATTTATAGTATGGAGATGTTATCATTATTGTGACATTTTGTGCCACAATCAAAGTCTAATGAAAATCGTGACAGCCCTAATTCAGATAGAGTAAAGTGAGAGCAGAGATTAGGCCAGTTTTTTATATTATAGACTCGCATAGCCAGACTTGACTATCAACATGTTAAGTCTTGTCCACAGTGTTGAGCGTTTAACCAGAAAGATCTTTTAATCAGATTTTGCAGTGAAAACAAATCACAAAAGGCAGTTTAGGGCATATAGTACATTTTCACTTGTTTGCTGGAAGACCTGCATGACACTAGAGAACCACTGAGAGTAAAATCTAGAATCTAGAGGCCCTGAAGAGCTTAACGCTCTGTGTGGACCAGACATCCAGCCATGGGAGACTACTTTCGCAGACAGAGGAGAACATTAAAAACTCTGGGTGGTGTTGCTAGATAGAAGGAAGTGCTACTGGAGTCCTGCAGACAGAGGAGGGGTTGAGGTCTCCTGGGCATGTTGAAGCAGCAGCTGCATGGTGGTCAGCAGGAGTGAGATCCATCTCTTTTTCTCCCTCTCTCTCTTTTTGCTGGGTTGCAGAAGGTGAAGATGGAAGAAAGCTGCTGTGCATGGTCAGCCTGACGTCCATTCCTCTTTCTCTGTTCTCTCTCTCTCCCTCAATGTTTCTCTCTCTCTCCCCTCATGGTAAGCAGAGGTGCAGGCTTGTGAGAGGCCGGTGATTGGCTGGTGTGAGAGTGTTTTGATTGGAGATGGAGAGACGGAAGGCGGAGGAGTCTTGGTGTGATGGAGGTCTACGGTCCAGACTGTTTATGACTACACTCTTAATCCACAGTCGGAGACTGACCCATAATGACTGAAGATCTGGACACAGTTTCACAAATTACTGTGAAAACTAAGGCCATTTTCATTTATCGGTGTAACATGAATCAAGGATGGCTGCAGTAGAGGGAAATGTGCCACTACAGAGAATTCAGACTAAAAACAGAGTCCTACCTTCCACATCACAGCATCTCCCATACTGTAAATAAGTAGGGTCATTCCAAACAGCCCAGTGGTCATAGTCTGACTTTAGATATAGATTGTAAATATGAAATTGAGGCAAAAGAGAAAGAGAGACAGAAGGAGAGTGTATGTCTTACCTCGTCTGACCAGGTATGGTTTAGTGTAGTCCCAGCTCTCATTGTCATTCTTTATCACATTCAGACGTGTTGGCTGTTGACACAAAGATGAAAGAATTAATCAGGATCCAGATAAATGTGTCACAGTTACACATGATCTGTATTCTTGGTACACCTCTATTCACTATATACATAACTAAGATCCTATCTGCTACTCCACATTGTACGGTACTATTTTATGCAGATTACACAATTTTATATGCAACAAGCTCTTCTCTAAATGTGGACATTGCAAACCTACAGACTGCTTTTGATACATTTCAGATATCTCTCATTCAACATAAGCTTGTCTGTTGAAAAAACAAAAGATATGCTCTTTTCAAGAACACAGAAGAGAATCCTGCCCAATGCCCATATTCAAACCCTGCAGGATTCTCAAACTGAAATTTTTGAATGCTACAAATATGTAGATATCTGGCTAGATAACAGACTCACGTTTAAGATCCATGTGTATGGTGCTTTTTCCCTATCTTTAATCAAGAGCGTGGTCTTTCACTTTGAGAGCATGATTTATTGATTTCATGTTCAGATTTTGTAATACTCTCCCTCAAAACCCTGCTCTCGCACTCAAATAGCCCCTGCTTGCGCTCGGATTTGCTCTGCTTCTGCTCAAACTGTATGCTTACATTCAGATATTGTTGCTTGCACAGATTTCCTGCACTCTCTCTCAAAACCCTTCTCTCGCACTCAGGCTGCTTGTGTACGCTTATGAAATGTCTGCTCTCGGATTTCTGCTCTGCTCTTGGATTTTTTGTGCAACAACCCTGTCAAAATTCCCCAACCAATAGAATGCCAGCTATAGTGTTGAGAAATGAAATGATCGCTGCCCCGTTGTGGGCGCGTTCGCTTTACTTCTTACAGCGTCCTGTACGGGCGGTTACTCTCTAACCGGGTTCATCCACCCAACTGTATTATTATATGCACAGTTAATATACAGTATATACCAGCAGCTTTTCTTTTACTATAATACTTCATATATACACCGTATACCAGCGACCATACTTTTTCTTTTACTATACAGTAATAGCTACATATTAATCAGCACATCGGCTCACTGGTTAGCACTATCGCCTCACAGCAAGAAGGTCCTGGGTTGAAATCCCAGCTGGAAGGGCCTTTCTGTGTGAAGTTTAAGCAACAACAAATATAATTTTCATAGACGCCTGACCACCAAAGTCTAGAACTGTATGACTCTGATCCAAGTTCAACACTGGTGGGAGGTCGGAGTGTTGTGAAGGATAGTCAGCTGACGCGTGTTGACCCATTCAGATAAATCATCTCGTCAGTGTGTCAGACTGAATGGGGTACCAGTCACAATCAGGTGGAGAGTTCTGTTCAGAAAGAGTAAGTACTTATTGTGGTGTACCCCAAGGTTCAGTTTTGGCCCCATTCTTTTCTGTCTGTACATGCTGCCATGGCTCTATCACCTACAACATGGTGTCTGTTTCCGTCGCTACACAGATGACACACAGCTCTATATCTCAGCTGCCCCTGATGATCTGAATCCTGTCTACAATCTTGTACATTGCATTTTTGTTATAGAGGAAGAGTCCAAACCAGACAACCTCATTTCACCTCTTACTCCACATTCTCGCAACATCTGTGGCTAATAATCTAGGAGGTAATCTTTGATAGTGGTTTAATTTTGCAGCACAAATTCTAAACATCACCAAATGTTGCCTTATACCATCTAATGAACAGTGTCAAGGTCACACCATTTCTCTTGTGGGACAACTGTGAAAAACATGTTTATGCTGTTGTTTACACGTCTTAATGTAATTTTAACGGGCGTTCCTAAGAACCCACAATTTAATTTATTTCTGTGATTTCCTGGAGGAAACCTTGCAATCACAGCACATCAGTGCTAATATCAACATTACACAATGGCACCAGGCTTGTCACTGCTTATGTGTTTTGTGTCTCTTACCCTTGCATATTCAATCTTGAGTGTACAGCAACCAGCGTAGATGTCAGCTCCGTTCAGAGCAGCTTTGGCCTTCTGAGCACACTGAACGGACTCAAACCTGGAGGAGTGGGGTCAAGGAGAGGGCACTGCACATTCATACACACAGATAGCATGTATCACAGACAGCATGTAAAGACACACACATTCACACACTCAATAAGGATACTCCACCATGGCCTGGATTCCATTTCGTTTAAAGATGACGATCCTCAGCACACTGCCGATGGGGTTACACACTGTGTACAGAACATCCTGGACCAAAAAAGGAAGGAAAGAAAAAAACATTCAACGCAATCTGAATATAATAATGCTGAAGTGTGTCTTAACCTGCATGAAGCGCAGCCTCAGGCCACTGTGCATTTCATGAGTTTCATAAAGGTATTGTAGTAAGAGAGAAATATAACTCCATGCTGACACATCTTGAGGTCTTTTTTTAGGGATCTGGTGACTTCTTCTCCAGGACTCAAAACTCATATTCTTGACAAACTATTTTGGGTTACAACTGTTTGGTTGACATTGAGGCTAGCTGTTTCCATTCTTTATGCTCAGCTAAACTCACAGGCTGCTGGCTGTAGCTTTATTTACTGGGCAGATATGAGAGTGGATGCTGGGACACACTAACACGCAGTGCATGGAAGTTGAACGAACGAAGCTGAACAAACTTTTATCAGCGTTTGTGTTTTATCTGACTTTTTATCCACCTTTTATTTTGTATGTTTTAAAGTTTTTTAACGGACTTCTATCTGCCTGTCAATGGCGTCATGTGTAACTTGTAAGCATGGCTACACACAGCTACAACAGCACATTCATCGCTTAGAAAATGAACTAAGAAAAAAGGATGAACTTATCTTGGGATTTTCTACTGTTGCAACTGCCCAGGCAAAGCATATTTCAGCTTTGGATGGATCAGGCTGTATGGACCAAAGCACCTCTCTGCAACCTTCTGTTCTCTCTTGGTTCTGGGGTCTTGGTTCTGTCAGACGACCAATGGCCTACCCTTGCCTAGGCCTGCTCCTCTCCACACACACAGGAGGCATGGGTCGCAGTGAAGAGCAAACACCGGCAGGGTAAACACTCTCCCCGCTTGCCACTGCACCCAGCTAACAGGTCCACTGCATTGGAAGAATTCGGCAAATCAGCCTCTCTGTTTCAGCTCGACAACAGGTTTGCTGTTCTGGATGAGCCGGGGAGACTGGCTTCGGAGCACTAGGAAAGGGATGGTGCTACGCCCTCTGATTGCTTGCCCCCACTGGCTCAGATCGGCAGGTGTCCTGGCGTTGGAGTGCCGGGCGGTCCGGCAACACTCTCACTTGATGGTTGTTCTACTCCAAGCATGCGGCACTCGCGCCCCGGGCCTGGCAGTTGCCTTCCCTGAGCCTCATCCCTCCCGGCGGGTCTCCACCACCGCTCTTTCTCCCAGCAGGGTTGAGCAGGTTACACCTGCAGCCTCGGAATCCCCTGCCCCAACGATGCTTATTATCGGTGATTTCATCATCAGGGATGTCCGGGCAAAATTTGCCAAAACCTTTTGCTTTCCTGGAGCCACTGTGAGTGATCTGACTGCAAAAATCCCCAGCCTTTTGGAAAACCACCGCACAGCAACAAAGCTTGTGATACATGTCGGTACAAACGACACCAGTCTGAACTGCTGAAACATGATTTTAGCCTTCTTTTTAACTTGCTGAAAGACCACCATGGGAAAAGTTTCTTTATCTCCGGTCCAATTCCTACATTGCGTCGTGGGATTGGCTGTTTCTCTAGACTTCTTAGCTTGTACACATGGCTCCACTCACACTGCTCCACACACGGAGTCTTTTACATAGACAATTTTAATCTCTTTTGGGAACGCTCCTCATATTTTAGAAAAGATGGACTACACCCGAGCCGCCTGGGTTCTCGAATGTTAACTGCAAACATTCTCCACAGTGTCTCCGCTTCTCCACACGAATGACTAATCAGTGAAAACACCTGTGCCACATTGGACACGGATGTGGACACCTCCTCTCTGCCCACAGCTTCCTCAAGCTCCGACACTCCCTAGATTGTTTCTCTCAGCACCCTTAATTGAGAGACACAATGTTGCCTCAATGTATCTTAGTTGTTCATCACCCAGGAATTTTTATTATTTTAACAAATTTTATCATTTTAAGTCCAGTGTTGTAGGTCTACTCTCTAAAATAAAAATAATATAATAAATTGCCACTAGACAACATGCACGCCTGCCTTGTCTTGAAAACAGACCTAACGGCACTGTCATAAACAATCTAGTATACATCAAAACACAACCTCCTGAAATT
>LKNJ01004934.1:0-52559 GCA_002120245.1 Maccullochella peelii | reverse complement strand
GGTTGCTCATGTGGCCCCTTGTTAAAATTAAGTGCCCACCCCTGCTCTAATGGCTCAAGGGCAGGAGGCCTTAAGAGGGGGCACGCAAACACAGGAAAATGTTTGTCATTGTTGGTCTAAAGTACCCTCATGCATAGTCCCCCTGCCTGCCTGGTCTGTACACACGATATTAGTTCTGTGCAACAAACAGCAGAATGGTACTCAGTTAAATTAAGGTGAAAAGCAGAGTGGCGAAGTTGAGGGCCTTCGGCCTTCTTCAGTAAACTTGGTCCTTTTACTTTAGCATTTGATTCAATTCAGTTCAATTCAGTTTTATTTATGTAGCGCCGTATCATAACAACGTTATCTCAGGGCACTTTGTCATAAAGAGCAGGTCTAGACCGACTCCTTATGTGTACAGAGACCCCACAATTTATGATACAATACATGTATATTTTCTCTATGCAGATTATTAGATAACTTTTATAGTAACAGCTAAAAAAAATTTTTTATGTTAACGCTTTTAATGTTTAAAAAAAAACAACTGATCCTGTCATATCATCAGATTATAAACAATTAAGGAAACGAATACACATACTTTCACTCACAGACAAACTAAACTGAGCCATTCATAAATTCAACAAAAGAGGTATAAATTTTCTTTTTTGTAAACTTTTTTTGAAAGACATGCATAAATGATTTTAGCCAAGGTAATGGCCAATAATTTCTTCCAACATTACACTAAAATCAGAACACAGTGTCAAAAATGCACGAGTAACCAGTCTGGAGTATGTAGGCTGTAAAATGAAGCAGTCTCTTGTTGATCCTTTTTCGCTATAATCAAAATGTAGTTACAGAGAATGCAGGCTGTAAAATACAACAGTTTCTTATTCATCCTTTTTCATTTTAATTACAATGTAGTTACAGTGTATACAGGCTATAAAATAAAGTAGTCCCTTCTGCACCCTGCAATTATTTAATATGTATCGGGTCATTTAAAAAGTACTTCAGATTTTAATGTTGATAATGTGTCACATCTCTTATTTCACTCACCTACTACTTGTAAAAAAAAAAAATCAGTCTGGAGCTAATCACTTATGATCACTTGAGCATGTGAGCATTTCAACAATCAGTTCAGTCACTGTCAGCAGAGAGCAATAATCACAACAGGCACTAATAATGAAGCACAGAAAACCTTGTCAGTTTGCTGAAATAATCTATAACCACCAATATACTATCCAGCATACACTTCATCCAGATGACAGGTATTGTTAACATGGACCATACATGTCTACACGCTACAAGACAAATTTAACTGATGCTGCTGCTCGTCTAGTGTCACATCATAATTTGCTGTTGGTTGATAAAACTTTCCATCATTTATGTTAATTGCAGGATGGGTGATTTCTTTTTTATACTCGGCTGTTTCCTGGTTGGCAATTTTCTGGAGGCTACTAAATCAAACTATTAAGAAAATCATAAACACTTTCTTTTATTGTTGCCAAGAAAGCGCACACTGAATCGCTTTCAAATCCCGCAGCCTGCAGTGAAAGATCCCTCTGATTACTGATTACACATTGTGCATCATGCAGTCTAAAGAAGCAAGATTCCCTGCTTTTAAATGTTTTTTTTTTACTGCTGTATAGGGCAGAGATGTGCATTTTCAGTTTAAATTCTCTGTCCTATAATGTGAGTGACTCACAATATATGCTGTCACAGCATGAAGCACACAATAGAGCACACTGATCATATGTATGGACTGGAAAGGGTTTGGAGTGCATCTCTTCTCCCCTTCAATCCCCCCTTTCCCCGACTCTTGTGAACAACACAGTTATCTCTACCTGATATGGTTTTGTACTGTAAGAAACACATAATAAGCAAGCATGCACCATTTGTGTATGCATGGGGGTTTGTGCATGCACATGTGTGTCTGTGTGTGCCTTTCTCACAATCCAGACATGGCGCAGAGACAAGGTGGGGGTGGGGGGGAGGGGGTTGGGGTGCGAGTTCGACATCTGCAAATTGAATTCTGCCCAAACGTGACAGTGATGAAGTGTTGTTCATAGCAGCCGTGATTGTCTCTATCTTCACTGTCCATGAGTATTATAGCAGGCCCGCCCGCTCCACAGGCCACAACCCAAGCCCCAGCTAGCTCATCTATTAATGACAGTATTGGAAAATCAAATTCATACTAGATACATGTTTTTTCAGCTAGAGCTGGCAGGAGAGAGGGCTGCTGCTTGTGTGTCTCCTTCTCGCTGCATGTTTTTCTCTCCTTCTGTTTCTCCTTGTAAGATTGGGTATCCTAAGCCCTCAGGCCAGCTTTTAATAATAGGATAAGGTGCAGAAAATTGATCTGTCTTCACAGGCACAAGCTTTTAGGATTATGTCAATAATAAAAACAAAGTTTGGCCTTTCTCTATCCTGCATTTCTCTTCAGGCGAGCAGAGGACCTCTGTGTTGCACTATGACTTTCTTTGTGGCTTATGCCTTTCAAAAGAAAAGGAAAGGAGGAGGAGAAGGTGTGGTTACCTGGGGAGATAAAAGAATTTAGAAAGAAACATAGGCGCAGTTATCTCAGTAGAGCTACCTTTCTCCTACTGCGTGTAAAAGAGCGTCAGGGAAGCAGAGTAACTTAAGGGGAAAGAAGTCAAGAGTAAAGAGGGATGGAGGGCAGGTCCTGGAGAGAGGAGTGAAATGAAGGCTCAAAATAGAGGTCATGTTGAATAAAGAAGTGATTGATCAAATGGGGAAAGTAAAATACAGAAGCATGGAAAAGCATGGTTTGGAGCTTACATATGTTCAACAGCAGTGCTGGATGCCCTCCAGGTGTGCTGAAAATAGTGCAGCAGAGGAAGGATTTCAATACCCGCTCTCCAAACAAACACTTGAAAAGGTAAAGTGGAAAAATATGGTTCCCCATATCCAGTTCCTTGGAAATCAATGCTCTCTGAAGTTGGGTAACAACAAATACTATACAGTCTATTCTAAAAGCGAACGAGAGATCCTTCTTTCTCTGTGGGTGTTTTTTTTTTTTCCTTTGGACACAGAAGCACTCAGGCCCAAGCTTCCTCCTGTGATATGTGCTGTACTGCTCTCGTTCCACTTTTCCTCTGCACCTCCACATCTCACTAAATGGCAGGCGAACACAGACAAGACTCAGCTGGTTGACTGACTCCTTCAGTTCACACCAACAATGGCTGGAAGTGGGAGACAGGGCAGCTTCGATGGATATAGCCCCCCATAAACTAGAATCATTTCTCCTCTTCTCTCTCCTTCTCCCTCTCTTTATACGTCTGTTCCTTTTTCTCTCTTAGCAGAGAGTACTGCTGCTGTCAGAGTCTGAGTGATGTAAGAGTGAACTTGCACTGACCTCTCTTTGGGTAATAAGGATGAAGTGACAGAGCCTTCATCATGACACAAGCCGACAGTGAGGGAAAAGGAGTTAGCTCGTGTGTATGTTTGTGTTTGTGTGTGTGTGGGGGGGCTTTCTTAAAAATGGGTGGCAGCAGCAGTCCCTACATTATAGTTTATGAAGGTTAAGCAAAAATGTCTCTGAATTTCATCATTCTCAGCAAAAGCGCGAGTAGACCAAACAAAGAGACATAAACCTCTCAGCGGGTGGAAACTTCTGAGGTTTCAGGAAAAAGTCGCACCGGCAACAAGCATCCTGGGTAATTCTTGATGAGTATGGTTGCCATGGTGTAGTCCAGCCAGTGTATTGTGTCTCTGCATCTGACATTAGAGCGCTCAGAGCTTCGGGGGCCCCTGTTGGGAAAAAAGCTACTTAACATTAACAGAAGGCCCTCAACTTCGCCACTCTGCTTTTCACCTTAATTTTACTGAGTACCATTCTGCTGTTTGTTGCACAGGACTATGCATGAGGGTACTTTAGACCAACAATGACAAACATATTCCTGTGTTTGCGTGCCCCCTCTTAAGGCCTCCTGCCCCTGAACCACTAGAGTGAAATGAGTGAGCACACCAGAAACAGCACATCCTCTTCCCATTTCCTTCTTATGATTACTGGCAAGCATGGCTAATGCTGCACACTACACCACATCCTTATATGACACATACCTAATGAATAATAGAGATGTACAAAGTATCTGTATTAAAGAAACAGTCGGATATTTTGGAAAATAACTATTATTTAATATGAAGCTAGAGCCAGCAGCCAGTTAGCTTAGCTTGGAAACAGCTAGTCTGGCTCTAAGGTATTTTTATGTCTACAGAAACTATCAAAATGACTAATGTGAATATTCAAATCCATGCAACTTGAAATAAGCTGGCCCTTTTCCTCTAATTACACATATACTAAAAGTGGCAAGGCTGACAAACTTTCCCAAATAAAACCAAGACAAAAAAATAAAAAATCAAGATCTAATCATTGTAAATCACCCTCTATCTTGGGTTGTTTGCCTTTTACTGCACCTTGGTTAGAAGAGTGGATGGGACAGGAAAACTCTGGGTTGTAATTCTGATATGACAGTGTACCATTTCCCTGTTAAACCAAAACACATTCTTTCTACCAGCCTCACTTCTCCACCGAGATTGTAAAATCAACACGTTGAGAGAAGTTCACGTTGCTTTGCGCGCGTTTATAATTTATCGCATACAATGGATTGTTTTTCTGTCTGCGAATTGACACAGTAATGGCTGCCTGTGATGTATTTGACCACTTTGCTTCTTACTTTCAAATCAACACACATAATAGGTGGTGATTACACCAGCCAAGCTGCACAGCCACAGCAAATATTTCCTCTAAAGAATGGGACTGTTTGAACCCCTTTCAGCCAAACATAAATGGAATCGATTAATAATTGCCTTTTCTTCTGCAACAATGATTAGTTATTTCATGTTGCCATTTGTGTACCGTTTGATTTGTGTGACTAGGGAGGCAAAGTTTATGTGTGTGTATCCAGGGACTCAAGTCTGTGATTTGTTGCTTTGGTACCTGGGAAGTGTATTCTTAATTGCGTCGAAACCTTGTTACACCCGCAGACTGGCAGGTCACAAATAACTGGCCAGCTGCTCTGTGGCTGTGGGCACACGGGGAGAGAGGAATATAAATGGATGGATGAGAGAATGTAAGAGTTTGGAAAGGAGGAGTATTTCATCCCCTCATCAGTGAGGCTGCAGGTGTCCTGCTGTCAGGTCTGGGTGGGCAGGGGTGTGATGTGAATGTCTGATCTACATCCCCTTTCTTTGGAGGACAGGCTGCCTTCAAGTGTTTTCTAGATTCAGATTTTCTGGCTATAGAGCATGTAAGCATGGTGTGGAGTCCAGACAATTCACTAGATTAGTACAGTGCAGTGATATGATGAAGTTAAATAAAATGCAGGTAACTGTGGAATATTTGTTTTTGTGTCTTATCCAAGTCTTAGGCAATATTGTTGTTGATTTATTAATGCATCTGCATATGTTTGGATGAGAAAAAGCTTTCCCTCACTTCCTTGAACAGGTAGATCAAACACTACACAGGGGACACCTTGTTAAAATGTGCCATTGATTTCCAGCCCTATCCATGTCTAGGTGATCATGAACAAGATTGGAGTTTTAGCTTAAATGGAAATGACTGATGTTTATTGGCTGCTAATAAGCTATTACCTCAACCTTGCTGCAAGCTAGAAGTCAATCCATGCTCATTTCACTTGTAAGGAGAAGGGAGGGGTGTCAGGGAGGGGTGGGAAGAAAGATGGGAAGGTGGTGGTGGTGGGGGGGGGGTGAGTATTAAGGAGACAGAGGGCAGAGTGAGATAAAAAGGAGAGAACATCCGTGTTTGTATTTCAATGTGCTGAGAGTAAGCCGCAGCTTAAAGCAATTTATATACCTGTGAAAAATGTGCCAACCATTTAATGGCTGTGGAATTAGCTGGGAATGGAACAGCACCTATTTCAAGGGCAGGACTGCTTGCAGATAAGCATCACCATTTACTGTAATATTGGAGCCAGAGGATAGAGTCCTGTTACAGAGGAGATTAATGAGGCCCGTGTGTGGCCGTGTGTGTCTGTGTGGATATTGTATTTATATCTTTCCTGGAAATGTTAAGGTTTCCAGGAGCAAAGAAATTAATATTTCCTCATTTTTGACACAGTACACCACACATGAATTGATTGTTGCTCCTGCTTTGAAACAACTCATAACAGTGCCATCCAGTGGACAGAGCTCTCCTGTGCACCTGTGGGTGCCAGCACTCATGATTGAGCCAGCCTTTTTGACCTGCCCTACTTTGGCTTATTTGCAATAATTATGTCTGAACGTAGAAATACTCAAACATGCATGCACTCACACACACACACAAATTTCCCTATTTGCTTTTCCCCATTTTTTTTAATCAAAAATGATAGATGAGAGTACAGTTTCTGCTGTATTGATTGCATGCTTTTATGGAATTACATCTTTGGAGCAGGTTGGGCTTTATAGGGAAGACAAATAGGCCTGACTAAATGAGAGTAAGCACAATCCACCGTAAGCTGGCTAGAGAGATTGGGCGAGGGAGCACCCAAGGGCCAGGACCAGTTCCAACACCGTAGACTGACATCCATCCTTCCTCGCTTCCTGCATGTCATCACTCAGGAAAGAAAGATAGCGGTCCCCAAGTGGAGATTTTTGAAATGGAATCCACTCCACTTCTCCTCTACATGCTACACTCACTGATATGACAACACACTGCAGCACTGAAAGCAACGGTTCAGCTTGATGGGTTTCTCCTATTGCCACAACATTTAAATGGACCCGCTCTATTTCCTTTATTGATTATTATGAAAGCATTTCATTATACAGGAAGTTATATGGCCAACAAGCAATTATGAATTCAATACTGCAAATGTAAACTGAAATGGGTCTTCAAGGCACGTGTGAGAGGTGAAAAAGTCATTAAGCTCGCTCTCCAAGCACAAGCTCCCCTAAACACACACACACACACACACACACACACACACACACACACACACACACACACACACACACACACACACACACACCCACACACATTTAGTGTAAGGGAGTGGGAAATATCGCCATTTTTGGACATTAATTCACTTACTTGGCTGGCAGTGTGGTGTCGGGGTAATTTGGTGATGGCAAGCCAGTCCATTATCAGAATCAAATATATGGAAATGGTGCTTACTTAAGCTGTTTCACATGGAGGGGCTGCAAACAGACCCCCACCCACCACCTACAGCAGTGGAGAGCTGATGAAGGTGAAAAAGCTGTCTTCTTTTATGCATTTGGTATAAGATGGTCATACAGTCATTCATAACATCTGAGTTTAGTGCATTTTAGTGCAGTAAATACTTTGTGATGAAGTGTCGCATGAAGTGTCTTTTTGTTGTATCTACACAACATGGACAAAAGTATGTAGCCACCTGAACATTACACATATACTGTATGTGATTGTTGAACACTTTATTCCAAAACAAGTGGCTTTAGTATTCTGCTATGACAGCCTCCACTCTTCTGGGAAGGCTGGTCACATGATTTTGGAACCTTGGTGCAGGGATTTGCTCCCTATTTCATCCCAAAGGGGGTGAGAGCCTGTGCAGGCAAGTCATGTTCGCCCACACCAAACTGGGAAAACCATTTCTTTATGGGCCTCACTTTTGTGCATAGGGACATTATTGTGTTGAAACGGGAAGGGGCCTTCCCAAAATTGCCACAAAGTTGGAAGCACACTATTTCTCAAAAGTGGTTCTCAACCTTTTTGGCTTGTGACCCTTAATGGTGAAGCAATGCCTACTCATGACCCCTTGTTACATGTTGCACATGTCTCTGAGCTGTGAGTAGTTCAAGCAGTGTTATGTTCCCAAATCAGACTGCATCATTGTAATAGTTTTTAGAGTCTAAAAAAGGTCACATTTTCAATATTTCAGAAGAGAAAAAGCTAAGATTTGAGGATTGTCAGATAAGTTAAACATCATTTTGAGTGCTTGAGTCTTATTTTTTCCTATACTGTCAATCATCTTGTGATCTCTCAGATGTATCTTGTGATCCTTTTGTCAGGCCGAACCACAGGTCTAAAATATCACTGTAGGTTGTAGCATTAAAATTTCTCTTAATCATAGATAAGGGGCCAATAAACCATAAAAACCAGCCCAGTTACCGAAAATGGAGGAAGGATTATTCACTGGATTTACAGCATTATACTAACTTCTCTCTGTCTTTTATACAGTACTTTGGTGGAAAGAACAATTAACAATAGTTATCTGTCACTGTCCTTCAAAGACAAAAGGGGTAATGACAACAGTCCATCCTTCTTTTGCTTCTTACAGCACAAGATGTAACATTTCTTGTGGCTGCCTTATGGCCTACTGAGGCTGCTGTCGGTGAAGAAATTGGTGTCCCTGCCTCTTATCTGCCTCTTTCATGTGGCCAATTATCCACATGAAAAAGGAAAATACATCATTAAACAAATTTGACCCATGAATGCTACTGAAATTCCCAAGAGCTGTTTTCACCCAACCTTATTAAATGTTTTGAGTTTTCTTTCATCATACTTTTAGGTATGTTAGGGTGAAAGCTACACCCACACTGACTTCACATGTTATCTGTAAGTTCCCTACAGTCATAATTGGGAATTTAGATGAGGTAGAGGGGATATTTGAACCTTGAGCCATTTCAGACATGGATTATGCAAAAGCCAGAATAACTAATGCGTGATCATACACTTAAAACTGCAATCAATTGAATATAATACATAATGTAACATCAGTGCTGCTTAAACACATCAGTTTCACATTTTGCAGAAAATAGACATGTGGGGAAAAGAGGAGAAAAATCAAAGGTAGATGCAAGGCAAGGAAGGAAGTGAAGATTTGTGCTTCAATCCCCTCGAGTGATCCTGGTGAGCGAGAGCAGAGAGGAAACGGAAAGATGTTCCTGTTGCAATGTCTCTGCCTGATTTGTAACAGACCGATAAGCTTGGCAAGCAGCCCTGCAGGACAACTGACCAATGGCGGCACACTCCTTAAGCTGGGAAGGACGGGGGGGTTGGACACGTGCCGTATCACACAGACAGCATTTTGAATCTCTCAAAGTCTCTGCTTGTCATACATGAAGTGCTTGCAAGGACATACATTTTTACAAGTGCGCCAAGCCGATGTTATTTCTTTGCAGTGATTTGATATTTCTCCATATGAAAGCCTGTCGGGTGGCGTGTCTTAAAGCGACGTGGGGTTATCACATGCATTATATAAACATAAACAAAAGGAAATAAAGCAAAGCAAAACAAAGGAAAATGATAGCTTGTGCATTCTTTCTTCTCCAATGTAAACAATATAGACTGTGGTAGTTAATGCAGTGGCTAAATACATGCATTTTAATGATCTCTCCAGATACCTTGTGTAAATGCAAATGCATTTAAATTGTGACTATTGAACTGCAAAACAGAATGCAGGACTGCTGTGCTCAAAACTGCACTGGCTGAAGCCCCGTTGCTTTGGGCATAATTGTATTTACCAGCAATCATTGCTCGTCCCCACGGGCCACTGCTGCTAAGAATATCTATTGGACGATAATATTGATATTCGATTTGCTTAACTGAAGTCGCTCTTCTTAAATAACATCCGTTATACACTGCCCTGCATTCGGTGTGGGAGAGTGTGTGTGTATAGGGGCAAAGGTACAAGAATGATTTGAAAGGTTGATCCTTTATCAGATATATCACCGGGAGCAAATTAAACCATGTGGAGTCAAATAGCCTCAATAAGAGGTCTGAAACGACTCAACACAATATTCTCCTTCCACCAGGAATCTATAAATGGCCCATTTAGCATCTGTGACCCCAATGCCAGCTACTGAAGGAGAGTTATGGCCTTTCAAAAGGAAACTATCATAGATTTTAGTGAAGTAAGAAAATGTCCCCAGGTACCGCTAGAGCAAATGAAATTATGCATGACCTCCGCATTACTTGGCTTAATATGTGATCTATGGACTGGGAACAATAAAGACCCAGATGTCATGGAGACATATGAACAGGGAAGATTAAAAAAAAAAACAGATGATGAAAAAAATCCACAGAGCTACATATTCAGTACTGTAGGAATGCATAAAAGTGGGAGACCAGTTCCCCTTCTTTTTGTCATTCACATACCCACATGCACATACCAAGGACTGTGATATCTGTCTCTCATTGGTATTCATTGACCCTGGGATGGAGAAATGGGCATCACAGTTTTCATTTAATCACACTCTTATGGGGATCGGCTTTATGCTTGTGTGTGTGAGGTGTTTGTGCGAGTGCATGGTGGACATAGGCTGTCAGCAGATATTAACGCAGACTTGTCAAGGTGGAGGAGCAAAGAGGGTACGAAACCTGAAGCTTCGTTAAGTAATTGGATTCTTGTCCAATAAAAGTTGGGCTGAGAGTGAGTGTGTGTGTGTGTCTTTATATCTGTTTGTGGGTTCATCTGTGCTTGCATGTGTACGTTAAAGGAGGGGTATAATTGGTTTTGTGTATGTTGAGAGGGATCAGCATGCTTAAACCTTAAGACTTCAAAGATTTGCCTCGCTGGTGGCACCTGGGGTTGTACTGTGAGGTGCGCTTCCCCAAGGGGCTGCGGGAGAGTTGTTGGAACGGGGAAAGATTCTGCATGAAGTGAAAGAGACAGGTGCATGCTGGGGTTCTGAGAACAACGGGAAGTTAGTTATTGTAGTTTGGCCCGCTGATTTGGCCCACTTAACAACACAGTTGGAACTGCAGCTGTGACACACAGCTCATTCAAAACCCTTAGTGCCCGATTGCCACAATTTGCATCAAAACTCTTTCTCAGAGTCATAACTCAGTCAAATCTGAACACACGGACATGACACACATATTGTTAGATCTAGTGTGACTTACACACAGTTATCTCCAATGTCCTTCATGAATAAACATCCATTAATTTGCTTAGAAATCATGGGAAAAAGACGCGCCTTTTAGAGCATGATTATCCCCCAAGTAATGATGGGAGTGACAAATCCATTGATATTAACTTTTTGTTATGTTGTTTTAATGGTTCAGTTGTGTTCAGTGTATAAATCCAGTAGCTTTCTCTGTGTAACAGTTTGTTTACAATTTCCCCTCCCCTAGGGGATGAGGAAATCTTTTCAATACCTCAGAATTTCGGGATAGAGGCAGATCCATGATTTGCATTCATATAATGACGTGCCATCGCATACTCAAGATTCTTAGTGCGAATAGCAGTCTTATCCTCTGCAATCCTCAGTTTTAGAGCTTGTTTAGTTTGGCCAACATACACCAGACCGCAGGGACATTTCAGTATAACGTGAGTATAAACGACTGGATGCACAACCTCCTCATCAGTGGAGCGAGGGCAGTGAGCACAGTGGCCAGACTGATAAAAGCCAGCAAGGGGAGATGGTATCCAAGTGGACAACAGAGGTTTGAAAAGATATGAATGGATGAGAGATGTTTTAAGTTACGTGCTTGTCTGAATTAAGTTAGTGGGCAATCGGAAAAGATATCCCTCAAAGAAGGATCACTTTGTAGTATATGCCAAGGTTATTGTTTGTTTTATCTGTACAGATGCTGAATTGTAAACAGTTGAGGAAGTTTGGTGTATGGGCTTTTGGCTTTATATCATCGTCTTCACTACGGTGTCGGCATAGCCTGAGAAACTGTCCTATAGGGATGTTTTTAATAAGGTTTCTTGAGTGATTACTCTCCGCGCTGAGGAGCATGTTTTTGCTGATTGGTTTTCAGTCTGCCACTTTCACATATGGAAATCATCAGATCTAAAAAGTGAATATTTTCAGTGTTGTAATCCATAGGAAGTTCTTTTGCCCCCGCAAATGCATGCCTTAAACCTCATTAAAAACATCCCAGTAGGACAGTTGTGGCATTCCAGTATTTTAATGAATCATGCACTTCTCGAGTGCTGCCTCTCCAGATTATCAGGATACCATCAATATATCTCTTAAACAAAGCAATTTTAGAAAGGAATGGATTTGCAGGGTTGAAAATGATTGAGGGTGCATGACGGGGCAAAGGAACTCCCTATGGCTGTGCCTCATGAATGCAAAAAAATAGTGTAAAAAGTTAATGGAGAGAATCATCTTAGTCAAGGACAGTAGAAAATCGTTGGGAGGCAAAGTATTAGCTGGCCATTTGCTAAGATAATGCGATAACACTTCAAGGCTAATGTTGTGGGTGATACAAGTGTAAAAACTCTGTACATCAAAAGTCGCGAGCAACTGATTGTCATTGCATCCAATATTATTTGCTTGTTCAAGCTTTTTGCTTGCAGTTTTAATTCCCCAGTTCCTCAGAGCTAGATAGGGAGTGCCCCATGTGCTAGTAAATGGTGGACAAAGCAGATAAGCAGAGTATCACTGCGGCACACTTCTGTAGGCCCCAGTCAAGCATGAACCTCTCTCTCTCTCATGCACACACACCTCCACACACACACACACACACATTTTCACTCTGTGACATGCAGAAAGAAAACTGACAGATATCAAAGTACAGGGCATTATCCCCACATAGACGGAGACATCCTGTTACAATTGGACAAAGGCTTAGGTTTGGTTTCAGTGAAGTTAGTTGGGCTCAGGGGGTCCTCTGCCTTTATCCTACATTAGTGATAGGATTCAGTGATGTCACACGCAAAGAAACACGCACACAATGAAATGGAACGGGGGTAGGACTGCTGGAAAACACTCACAAAAGATAAGCTACGTTCGACCTATAGCCACTGTACTGTATATTCCAAAGTCAGAGTCAAGAGTCACATCTGCTTTTTTTTTATATCTTATCCAGGAGAGCTGGTTTTACTGGGCAGTTTGCAGGTGTAACTGTGTGTAACTGTGTGAGTGTGAACAGAGCAGCTTCCTTGGATAAAGCTTAAAAGCATCTTTATGTATGACTTCATCTCAACATTCACAAAATGATTGCCACTGCATACATGGAATCTGGTAACATACAGTCAAATACTTGACAAAACAATCTCACCACAAGGTCCATTCAGTAGCTGTTCTGGAGCTTTCGATCATATCACATGATCTTCCTTAGAAGATGGCGCTTGTCCAGTTGTGATTTTACTATAGCTGTTCAATCCATTTTTCAGGTTTCCTTAAAAGTTGAGACTGGAAGCTCATTCTTGATCTTGGAAACAGTAGCTGACAAAACAAATTTTCAATCTCACAACAAGGTCTATTCAGCTACTGAATGGACCTGGTGTTTGAGTAGCAGACAAGGGTGAAGGCATGGTTTAATAAGCCAGCCTGAATTTATTCAAAAAACAAAACAAAACACGTCTTTAGAGGTAAAAAGGAAATTAAAGAGAAGAATGTTTGATTGTTCCATTTAGCAGCTTCAGTTTTAGGGCCCTGGTATTGTGCATGCTGGCTCATTGTCACAATGTCACGGCTTACTGGGACACTTTAATAGAAAAGAGCCATCGTTAATGTTATTAGCAACGCCTGTGCTTTTCCTAGTATGACAAGTCAAAATGTCTGCTGTGAAAAAGTCTTATTCCAAATGATGAAATGTAAAATGATTTTGTGGTTGTTGAGCCAAATAAAGCTGTACACTAAATAAACTTTTGTACTGAGTTGATATTAGCATGTTTTTTGGGAGAAATGTATGCTAAATACAAAGTAAATGACATTGAATAGCAAAAAAGTATAACATGAATTACTTCACTCTGTGTCTGTACTGTATGATGGCAGTGCAGTGCAGGTTTTTGGCTTGGTACAGAGCAGCACTCAGTCTCTATTACTGGAAGAGCAGGAGTGTCTGACTGGAGCCAGGGAAGCTCAAGGTAGCATCATAGATTTGACCAGTCAGTCGTGTAGAGCACTAAGTCCTTCATTTACTCCCCACATTCTCCTGCTTGCCAGCCTCACACCAATGCCCTCATGTGCACACAAACACACACACAAACACACTAAACACGACGTGCAAGACATGTTTAATGTAGGCAGTATGGCTGCTCGTTCTCTCTCTCTCTCGCTCTCTCTCTCTCGCTCTCTCTCTCTCTCTCTCTCTCTCTCTCTCTCTCTCTCTCTCTCTCTCTCTCTCTCTCTCTCTCTCTCTCTTTCTGTCACATGCACACACTTACACAAAGCTGCACACACAGTCCTTGTTTCCCAACTCACTCACTCCACCTCTTCACACACACAATTTCAGCAGCCTTGAAAAGCTAAATGGTGTGAAGTTGAGTGTTGGTCCATCTGTCTCCTGGGTGTTTGGATGGGATGAGATAGAGAGTGAGCAGTGGGAGGAACAGGGGGGAGAAAGATTGGAAGAAGAAAAAGGAAAGGAGAGACTGGGGTCAGGTCCATTAATATGAATCACCGGCAGAACCCCACAGCGGATCCATCTGTGGTTGTACACCGCCCAGAAACAATTCACAGCCTAGACAACAGGACATTAATAGGTGAATAAGGGTAAAAAATACTTATGTCATGCATGAATTCCTGGTGGTTTTTGCTCATGGTTCAAGGTTTCAGCGGTATTACTGTCTTTTTTCCATCACTGTGTTGCAGGTAGTCAATGCAATGTGAAAATCAAATGTTACTGCTGCACCTTTATGGAGTCAGACCTAAAATAGCAGAACGTAGAATGTTTAAACGTGCTAGCTTTGAGGTGAAACAATTCTTTGGTACCTGCTGAATGTAGTTTTCAGGAAGAAGGCTTAGTCTTATACTCAAGAAGGACACTTGAAGAGGCACTTTATAGTGTAAATGTATTCAGCACAGCATGACAGTAGAAGGACCAGGCTATTGGTGCCCCTCTTTGAGGCAGAGCTTCAGAGCCAGGGACCAGTGTGTGTCACACTCACACACAGGTGAATGTTAGATTGGGTGATGCTGAATAATACAGGTCTACTATGGATATTATACATAGCAGATTAAGAGATTTCTAGAAGAAGGGTTTTGCGTTATATGGATAAGAGCAGTTATATATTATGAAAAAAACCTCTCACCTGTTGTCTGAAGGCATTCATAATGCAAAATGCATCAGGGGAGAGAATAGAGCAAAGAATTAGTAAGAAGCCTGAGTCTTCTGGCACAGTGTTGTGAAAATAAATTCTTGTGAATAAAATATAGTGTAGGAAGCCATGGCTTAAAAAGAGGCCCTTTAAACTCAATTCAATCTGTGTGGCTGCAAAGCACTTTGCTTATTCAAGGTCAAGGTCAAATTTATTTATAGAGCGCTTTAAAAACAAACCAAGTTTGTGCCAAAGTGCTTAACAACAAACATAATTGAGCAAAAAGATTATCACATGACATAAGTTAAATGCATGCATAAATACATAGTGCACACGCACACACACACACACACACCAATATAGACATACACACGCATACAGACAGTCTTGCATATCAATGTAGAATGCAAATCATGTCAAGAATCATTGCAGGGGTAGGCAAGGGAGTAAAAGTGGGTCTTAAGACATGTTTTAAGTGTTTTCAGACCCACAAGAGAGGAGTCAAGAGAATCAGCTGTTCTTTTATTTTCAGGGAGACTATTCCAGAGTCTTGGTGCAGCTACTGAGAAGGCCCTGTCTCCAACAAATGTTCGACGAGATTGTGGGATGGTTAACAGCCCTTGGTGTGAAGATCAGAGGGGCCTAGCTGTACTGTATGGGGATAGAGGTTGCGAGACCATGGTGGGCCTTAAACAGAAGAATCTTGTAAGGAATTCGATACCGAATGGGGAGCCAGTGCTAAGATGCTGGTACAGGTGTAATATGTTCCCTTTTTTTTCGTCTACATAGGAGTCTGGTCGCAGCATTCTGTAAGCTTTCTGTACCAGTTGTAAGTGGTGAATAGAGGCCAGGTTGATACCAAGGTATAGGGAGTGGCAATAATCGAGTCTTGAGGATATTAGAGCATGGATTTTTCAGCACATAGCATATTAGCACAAGCCGATGGGGGAAAAAAAAAAAAAAAAGAAAAGGATAAGATATTGTAATGAGCATTAACAAACACACCATTGTGATCTATTCAACAGACAGGCCATGGTTCAAACTGTGCCACAGCCAATTTGTGTCTTGGTTATTCCAATTTATGGACTGGAGAATGCCAAAAAGATGGACCTCTTTTTTCCATGAAGTGTTATTTGTCTGACGTTTGACATTGCTGTAAAAATGTCTGCCATCAAAATATAAAAAATTGGATCAGAACTTTTAAATGTTTCTTTTACCTGGTGCTTGATGTCCCAGGTAACTCCACTAACCATGCAGAAGGTGGGCAGGGAGGTTGGGGTTGCTGCTGTCTTTCCAAACTGTCATGAGAGGGTGTCAGTCTTCTTGGACCCTGAGAAGTAGGACAAGGTGAACATAAACAGGTTAAGTGCCTACCAGGCCTGGCAGGAGTTTAGACATTTGGCACACTAAATATTCCAGAATTTGATGGTCCAACTATATTAAAAATGCTGTTCAATTCCTTTCAACAAGTGTCTCCACTAGAGTTAACTTAGCAGTTCACAAATGCCAATGTTTTCCTTTCTGCTCTGGTGGGTCTCTGTGAGAAGGTGCTGAGGCAAAGCTTCTGGTCCTCAGCTGATCACTGAGTGAGCATGATTTCAACCTCCACATCAGAGACAACAAACTGACTAAAGTGTCATTAGTTCCCACATTAATGCTGATCTTTTTGATGCCCAGATGGTTCAGTATAATTTTCTGGGCTGAGTCACAGACCATGATGCTTGGCACATTTATAAGTTTTCTCTTAAAATCCCTAATTAGTGTGTCTCCAACAACAAGCATTAGTGATATAATTTTATGGTTTATTTATGCTTATTTTATTTACTATCATCGTTATTATTTATTTAGTTTTAGTATTTAGTTTTATCAACATTTTATTGCTGATTTATTATTATTTATTTCATTTTCTTTTCTTTTCTTAACATTTTACTATTTTACTATTTTATATATATTTTGTGTTGTATTTCATGATTTTAATTTTAGGCTATTTATTGCTTGTATTATCTTTTATGCTTTTTTGGTTGTTTTGGTGTGCATAAGTCTCTGAATCCATTTTTAACATCCTACGTTTTGTCAGTCGCTTGTAAGGCACTTTGAATTGCATTTGATTAGTTTGAAAGGTGTATATAAATGCATTTTGATTGATTGATTGATAGTGACGGCATCGGCCCTGCCAGCATTAGTCTTGTGTCTGGCATTAACGTCAGTGTGCACCACAAAATAGTCTTTGGCCTTGCATCGAGGTAAATCCAGAAGCATGTGTGGGTTGGTTGTGATGTCAGTCTTGAGCAAATCTCCATCAGTGCACGAACCCGAGCCGAGAAGAGCGTCATCCAAATCTTCAAATGAGGTGTGAAGGTTAGTAGGTCCGGGTTCTGTTTCAACACCATCCAGAGCATGGGATACTGTAAACTTGGAGTCAAAAGATTTTCTCATCCTCATGTATCTGATGTCATACAGAGATTCCACAGTCGGGTGGACAAGTGAGCTTAAAGCTATACAGTTTGAGTTACTACAAGTTACACAAAGGAGGTCTGAGTGGTTGTATGGTCATCCAAAGTGTTTGACCTAAATGCCGGCGAACAGGGTGTATGTCCTGTCTCCTACTAGTACTATGTGATTCAAAAAATTATTTCAGGTTTTCTTTAATTGTGACCATGATCTTTTCCTCACCTTAACCAAGTAGTTTAGCTGCTTAAATAACCATAATTTATTTACCATAATTTGCCCAAAAAATAAAAAAAACATAATACACTCTACTATAGTGTGAAATTCAGTACAGTATTACATTACAGTTACCTATCCCAGTAGGGTCTATTGCTTTGACAATTTGGGAGTTGACTTGTTTCCTGTCTTATTGGGAGTTTGATGGAGAGTTGATATCAGTTTCTTCTCTGTGCTTTCAGGGGACAGACTGCTGTGGGACATGTAAGCTTGGCGTGCAGCAGTTGTGGGGAGGCGGTAGCCTCTACCCAAAGAGGAGAAATGCGACTCCTGTGTGACTCAAAGGTTTAGGCCTACATGTTGTCTCTTCTTAGCTGCTAGCTAACCTACTACTTAGCTGCCAGCTAGCTTTGCCCACATTCGATTGGTAAGCCTTCATTTAAAATATGGGACTTCTCTGAAGTGGTGCATGTGGTCAGTCACCAGTGCTAATTAAGCTAACATTAGCTGTTGATGGTCAGGAAATACGTCCTAACCTGGGTGCTTGGTAAACTACAATTTCTTGTTTTGTATTTCTACATGTTAAATACAGAAGAAGTACGCGTGGGTGTGGAGGAGTTGGAGTTGTTTAAAGGCAACTTTGATGGAGCATGGGCTGAGTAACTGATTACATTTGATTAATGAGTAACTCATTGCATTTTTCAAGTTGCCCAACACAAATAATGACACATTTACCTATTTATCTGTCAACATATTAAACTCACTGCACACTCAAGACAAAAAAGATATTTTTTCATTGGAGGACAACAGTCCTTTAAGGGCGACAGATTCATAATATAGGTGGGTAGAGAAATGCTGTACTGAAACCAGTTTCTTGATATATTGAAATTACCTGAGCTCCAGCAATTTCCCATGACATTATCTCAGAGACCGTGTGTGTCTTTCTGAAAATATGTTCTCGGCCCTCCATGACTTATTTGAGGCAGTACCTAATGGCCATAGTACAATCTCAAAACAAAGGAATGCAAGGACAGAAGGTGAATTACAAACCTTGAAATTTACTCACAGATGAGGTTGAAAGCAGACACCCAAGGCTCATCAGGAGGGTGATGCGTCACGTCTACAGAGTGCTTTAGGTATACTATAAAATTGTGCTGACTAAATAAAGTGGGAAAACAAGGAGTTGTGAATCCAAACTGATCATGAGATGTCAAGCTCAAACACTAGATCTGCTTTCTCTGTGCACATGTTCCGCATAAGTTTGTTCTATCCAGGACCAAACCACCATCTCACATAATCACAAAGACTGTGTGAGGGTTTTTGCACCAGTAATGTGCATCCAAGATTAGAGTTCCCTCAGTCCAATGTGAGTGAAAACATTACTGGGTGTATTTAGGGAAGCTGTCAAAGCTGTCCCTTCTAGACTATGTTCAATTCCACCTCCAGCCCCCAAGGGGTGGTGTCTGGGAATTAGAGCTGTCTCATTCTCTCTCACCCACCCACCTGCACATAAATTCACACACACAAACACCCCTGTTGGCCATGACCCATCTGGTTTCTTTCTACTTCTGTGGTTTCCCATCTCTGAAAAGGAAGCCAGAGCTGGTTAGCTGACAAAATTACATTTAATTACCATCCAGCAAACCCACCTACCATGACTGACTGACTGACTGACTGTGTCTCAGTCTTTCACCTTGCTTTCTGGCCTTTCCACCATCTCATCACCTGTCTTGCTCAGTCTTATGTAAGTGTCCTAAGGCAGGGGAAATCTCACTGTGTTTGCCCATACAGTATGTGCACGCAAGAATACACACAGACACATGCACTCAACACACACACAAGCACACACACACATGCATTTGATCAAGGGCTTGTTCAGAACTAGTTTCTTTGGTGGAGGGGTGGGGGGTCAGTCTGTGAAATGGCCTGTCCATCCACTTTACCTTGTTAATGTCTAGTCTACCTGTCTATGTGGAGATGGTTACATAATGAGTCAGTTTGAAGGTCTGGAGATTGGCTGATGGGTCAGCTCAGAGGGTGTGTGAAGACATGCACAGGAATGAAAATGTAACATGAGAGGAGAGCAAAAATGTGAAGGCAATGGCTAACAAGTTAAAGAGCAAGATACGTTTTATACAACTAAGGAAATACTGTATACATGGCACATGGAGCTGACACACTATGGGCCCTCAGGTGCCATTTCGCAGGCACTGTCCCCGACCTCCATGTGACATTAAAGAGGTGTGTCAGCCAAGACAGACCAACAATGTCCAGAGCCTTCAGTATCTCAGGGTGAATATCAACCACACATGGCACCTTGCCGCTGAGGAGCTTTTTAATTACCTCAGAGACCTCTGCCAGGGATATGGGTGAGGCGTCTCCCGAATCTTCAAACTCTGCCTCTTCCACAGGGGACCTGTCGGTTGGGTTCAGGAGTTCCTCAAAATGCTCTTTCCACCACTCAACAATATCCCCACTCAGGGTCAGCTGTTCTCCTTCCCTGCTGTCTCTTCCTGACTCTTCTGACAGTTTGCCAGAACTTCCTTGAGGCCAAGCTAAAGTCCTTCTCAATAGCCTCCCCGAACTCCTACCGCACCCAGGTTTTTGCTTTGGTGACCACCGACCCTTCCTTTCCATTGCACCTAAACCGCCCTTCTGCCTGCTGCTTGAGGAAGCCCCTGGACCACCAAGCCCCAAATACCTCCTTCTTCAGTTTGATGGTTGATGATTAATTGCTGGTGTCCACCACTAGGTTTTCAGGTTGCCACCATGACAGGCACTGACGACTCTCTGACCACAACTTCGAGCAGCTGATTCCATGTCTGCAATCTCCCCCGGGATGCATGAGAAAATTATAAAGACGTCGCAGACAGGGGCCTCAGCCTGTTGTTCCCAGTTTACCCTCACTACATGTTTGGGTTTACCAGGTCTGTCTCCCCCTGCCATCTGATCCAACTCACCACCAGGTGGTGATCATTTGACAGCTCTGCTCCTTTCTTCACCTGAGTGTCCAAGACATACGCCCGCAGATCTGATAACAAAGCTGATAATCGATCTTTGGTCTAAGGTGTTCTGGTACCAAGTACACTTATGAATCATCCCGTGCTTGAATATGGTGTTTGTTATGTCCAATACATGACTAACACACAAGTACAATAACAGAGCACCACTCAGTTTCAAATTGGGCAGGCCATTCCTCCTAATCACCCCCTTCACCTTTCTCCATCGTTGCCCATGGGAGCGTTGAAGTCCCTTAGCAGAACTATAGAGTCCCTGGGCGGAATCCTTTTCAGGACCTCACCCAGAGACTTCCTTCCTTGAATGTTGACGTTCCACATCCCTAGAACCAGTCTGCGATACCATGGGTCAGCATGCCTAGGTCCTCGCCTCCATGTAGTTCTTTCGGGCTGTGCCCCATCAGGCCCCAAGGGTTAAGGCCTAGCCACCAGACGCTTGCCGCCCAAGGAGGGGGCCCTGGTTCCTCTATTGCACAAGTCAGTGCCATTGTTTCCAACTTTCCAGCTTTATATGGATTAATAAATTCTGTGTTCTCGGCTTTAGTAATTGTAGCATATTTAGTGTGCATATGGCTTGCACAAATTAAAAATGTAATAAACTGTTTACTAAGATTGCAGAGCAATTAAGCACTGTGACAGCACCATGATTCTTTGGAGCAGTAAATCAAAGTTGTGATTCAAGAGCCTGGGACCTAGTGGTGCTAATAGGCAGGCAACGCCCCTGCCTATGGCCATGTGTTTTGAGTGCAGCCTGGTGACCTGGATAAATCAGTTTAGGCCAGCTTCAGGCAGTTGTGAAATGTGTAAGTGTGTTTAGAAGCATGTAAAAATGGTGTGGTAACGCCCTTGGTTACATTCAGTACTAATGTAAAAAACCCTGCTCAGACATCTAAATAGCATAATTTGGCTAAATTTGTGACTAAATGATGGCACTGAGTGCCTGTTTTTGCCATTGGCCACCTGTTGTATAGTAAATAACTCATGAAATCATATCCCGCCAGCAGACAATGGCAACCAATTACAAACACAACCTTCGAAATACACCTCGCTACACATTTAAGCGATGAAAGTTATTCACAACAGCTCACTCAATATGTTCCAGGCCACAACACACAAAATGTCAAGTATCTTGGCCAGTATCTCTTATCTACTTTGAAACAAATCTTCAATCTCAAACAATACAACTTGCTTTCAAATCACATTATTCCAAGTAATGCTGAAAAACACAAAATAATAAAAGAAGAAAAACCTCATGTCTGGTGGTTGTAGAACCTTATATTTATTTGTCTTTGTCAAACCCCTTGACAACTCAAAATAATACAGACTTTCTGACAATGATAGCATGCAGCTGAAATACACAGTTTTATTCTGATTCTGAATTGGCCCTAACAAAAACAGGTCTAAAATTGTTTGTAGGGATGGGACTGGTAGGGCAGAATATAAGCAAAAGTGATTGAAGGACAGAGAAGAAGGGATTGACGGCTGGACATAAACAGAGAATGAAAAAGTAGCGAAATGATTGCTGAGCTGAGACAGGTGGATACTAATACAGAAATGGTGGGAATGCAGCAGACTGTGGAGGATCTGCATGTCGAGTATCTTAAGCAGACAGGAAGACATATCAGTCTATACCCTGAGGGGCGGGGCAGGACTGTATCCCTTTTCTGAATCTCATCTTTCAGTCAGTGTTAGGGCGGAGCTGGGGCCGTCTGTTAGGGGACAGACACACAGGTACAGAGCTATATGAAAAATATCCCAGGTGACAGTGATCTGTTTTTGATAGAATAATATATGTGTTTGGTTTCATTTCAACATTAACGTTCTCATTCCTACCAAGACCTGTGTACAAATCCATCAATGGATCATTAAACACATCAGCACTTATAGTAACCAGCCACAGCTGTGATTTTTCATATAATCAGTGGTGCATGGTAATGCTTCCAGCCTTGAGGACAGACAAGCCATACACTCGCTTGCACACACAAACCGTAAAGGACAACTTAGCTCAGGTAGTGCAAAGCAATCTTGGCAGCCAGCCTTGGCATATTCGCAGCCTTTACTATCAACACAGTGAAACGGAGGGCTGACTCTCAAAACTTGCTGGCAAGGTAAGGTGTCCTTGGGTAAACTGATGTACAAACTATATACAGGAAGAGATGGTATTCCGCTCCTAGATTATAAGGCCTCACCAGCTGGTTTATGGCTCCGTTAATTTGACGTTGGCAAAATGACAACTCTTAAGTGTCACTCAGGAGAAAGACAACAAAAAAAAGTTAGAGCAAGAATGAGCAAGAATCAACAAAAGCTAGAGAGAAAACTCAGACATAGAGCAACAGATGCTGAATATTGTGCTCATTTATTCAGGGCCTGCTGTGTTAATGGCTATGTAAATCTGCTGGTCTCACAGAGTGGTAGGAACCAGCATTGGCAGGCCTCAACAATGCAGCCTAATTGGAGATAAGGCTTAACAACAAGCCTATAGCATGGCCTCATAAATTACTGCTCCTACACCACCTAGTCCATTCCTGTTCTCTTTTTATACAATACCTCCTCTCTTTACCTCTTTATATCATGAATTGTGGGCTCTCATTATTTGCTTTTTGCACCCATTTTCCTGCTTATTCCTTTTAAAATATTTTTTTCTTATCCCACTCTGTGATAGGACCATCCTCCCTCCATCCTCTCTTCCCTGCTTGTCCTGGCCTTCCCAGGGTTGTAAAGAGGGCTGTGCAGATTGAACAGTAAATTAAATTAATGTAGGCCATTTCTCAATCATTTTTCATCCCCCTAAAATGATTAAGGCTGACGTAAGAAGTTCATTAAAACAGAAAACATTAGGCTCATTAAAAAGCCATTAAAACTATCGCGGAGAGGTGATTTATGCTGCAGTACGACTGGGGGAGGAAATGATTGGACAGGGGGGGAGGTGAGTCCGAATAGGAGGAAATGGGAGACTGGGGAGGTTGATGGTGGGGAGTCAGCTTTTCAAAAAGGAGGCCACAAATAGTTAACTCATAGGAATTAGAGAGGAATGGAGGCAAAAGGAAACAGCGGGTGGCAAGCATTAGAGGTTTTTAAGTGCCAGGACCCTTCCTTTCCATTGCACCTAAACCAGAGCTCTGACTGTTAGGGAAAACAGGTCTCTCCATCTCTCTTATATCTTCACACTAAGTCAGCAGAGCCTCACACCAGACATCATTAGCTGTTCTTAACTCTGCCCATTAGGCTCTGGCATTTACCAAACTAAATGTCATTGTTCCTAGTCATCATCTGTAAAGCAAGACACACCATGTGTGCATGGGACTGCATGCACATGCAGATGCACTCATGCATACTAATGCTTCAAATTTCACCCCGTCTAAGTAGCAAAACTCTTTCACTTGTCTTGTTTTATATATTCCATCCTTTGTGTGTTACATCTGTTCAGAATACGATGCATTCAGCGAGATAGCATCTCAAAGCCCATTCTTTTGGTTGACAAGGCAGAGGAAGAGCTTTCAGCCTACGGTTGCAGGTACAAAGTGGCAGAGAGATCGCTGGAGATGGAGAGGCGGAGGGGAATATTTTGAAGAAGGTCTTTGAAGCAGCAGGCAGCAGTTCTGTGTCGGATAGATTCGGCTGTGTGCTAACGTAGCAGCTGGTGACTCAGACAACAGTGAGCCAGGTTTCTCGAGCCCAGCTCACCTGGAGAGGCTCAGCAGATCGGATGGTTAGATTCTGCTCACTCTCCGTCTAGCTGGAGGCAAGGTTTCACTGATATGTCTGCTGCTATCAAGCAGACAGGCTGTCTGTGATACTAATGCATCACCGCATATTTAACTTGGCAAACATAGCAGAGACCAAGGTATGTTATTTAAGCTTTTGTAGAAATTTGACTGAGGCTCTAGCTAAACACATTTGTGTCAGGCTTTACCTTGAAGAAGAAGACACTATTACCATGTTTATTATGTTAGTTTCTTTTCCTTGGTTTTACTTCATCATTCAATCATGTTCTTTTTTATTTTTTTTACCCTCAATGTTTTACTTTCTTCTCTGTCTCCTCATTTTACAGAAAAACAGTATAGAACAATCTGAACTTATCAAGAAAAAAATCCCATGCACATAATTCATTCTGATTCTCTAAAGCATGGTCTGTCAGTTTGCAATTTATTCAAATATTCACTGGTCTCTTTGAATGTGGAAATGCATACATATTGTTACCGTCTGACACATAAAGCATGCAGAGCAGGCTTAAGAGGCTGGTACACTGCAGCTCTTTTGCTCCCTCTAGGTATGCTCAACTCAGTTGCGTTTCCTCCTTTGAAGACAGAAGAAACCTTAACATGCAAATGCACAAGCGTGTGCACACGCAAACAAACTTATACAGCCAAACAAGCTCCCACTTTCATGCGGATGGTTTTGTGTTTAAGAATTCCATATCGTGCCATATGCGGGCCAGTTGATGCTTTTAACCCGAAGGGATCCTGTTGCAGGCTACCTAATTGGGTGTGAAGCTGCCAACTGTTTTTTTCATGGGTGTGTGTTTAGTGTCTAACCATCCAGCTGACAAAAACACTTTGATTTATAGGCAAACAGTTGAGCTAGTTAGCAGTCTGCAGACATGGACAGAGTTTGTGTATGAGTATGTATGTAGGGCTGAAGATTGTGTGTGTGTGACTGGTTTAGCCCCACACAGAGAGAATGTCAAAGATGTAGTTGGCTGTTGGTCACATATCTAATTTGCTAACAGTTCAAAGTTACTTCACTGAGTAGCTATACATCAACACTGTCTCCTCATATTGGCTGAGCTACAAATGCAAATGCGCGTGCACGTCCCTTCAGATGGTGAAAGCCTGATTCAATGGCGGAAAATCCTGCAACTTGTGAAGAATTTCCAATACCTCCTTTGCCTATAGCGGCGTGTAGTACAAAACAACACGTCCCGGCTCCACGCGGAGCTTCGGGCTCATTATGTTCGATGCCATGGCGCTCGTATCGACAAACAGTTGGGAATAACTTTTGAGGGGGGACAGTGGCGTGTTTGTGACATACTAGCCTCTCATCCCGCTGCTGGATGGCGTTGCAGCTGCCTCTGAAGCCTGGGGCGCTCTGCAGCCGCTAAGCGCCGGAGGTGTGTCTTTGAAAAGAGAAGTTGCTGCAAGAGTGACCGGGGTATCGGTGAGGCTCACGCTATGCAGAGTGAGCCCTACGAGGGATAAGGTTTCACAGGGGAACCGATTCCTTCTGCTGCTGGTCGAAGTTGTGGGTTTGGTGGGAGAGGCTTAAATGGTAAATGGACTTTTACTTATATAGCGCTTTTCAACCATTGAAACGGTTCCCAAAGCGCTGTACAATAATCTAAGCTTTTAACAGTAGTCTAATTCACCCATTCACACACCAATGGGGACACAGCTGCCATGCTGGCCTCCACCACGCTTAGCGGAGTGATACGAGGCAGCAGAGAGAGAGAGAGAGAGAGAGGCGGAAGGTTTTTCATAGGTGCACAGATTTTGCCTACCCCAGCTTTAAGGAAAGATTGTTGTCTGGGTTAAATATTGAAAAAGTCGCCAGAAACTTGAAGCATGTGGTATTTTGGGAAATATACTTTTTCACTGTCTTGCAGAGAGTTAGATGAGAAGACTGATACAACTCACATGTTTGCATGCTAAATATGAAGCTATCATCAGCAGCCGGCTAATTTACCGTAGCATATAGTCTGAAAACAGGGTAAACAGCCAGGCAACCTGCAGAGACTTCAGGAAGTTACTGGACCCGGCCAAGAAATGGTCTGGTACATATCTTCCAGTAAAACGCAGAAATGACAATTCTTGCACAAAGGCTGGAAATGGGGGGACTATTTCTTGTCTGTTTCCAGTCTTTGTACTAAGCTAGCTGGCTGCTAGCTGTAGCTTCATGTGTACCGCACAAATGTGAGAGTGCTATTAATCTTCTAATCTAACTCTGAGAAAGAAAGTGAATAGGTGTAAAGCCACACGCGGAACTCGGATGCAAACCCTGGTTTCTGGTCCTGTGCTTATATGCCCTCCATCCACCTCGACCACCTCCCTTCAGGTTCTGTTGGGAATGGCAATTATATTTCCTTCAAAACATAACTGGCAAAATAAATGAGTTGTATATAAACGTAATTTCTAGGGGATGGAGGGTTGCATAATGACACATTTTTCATTTGATATCTTTCTCTCATTCATGTATTCAGTTTGTTTGACACTTTCTCCTGACTTTCACTTGTTTTTGCCTTTTCTTTTACAATTTCTCCCCTTTTCCCCTGTCACTCTCTGCCTTTGCTTTTATTGTATAATTTGTTCACAAAATCCTCTGATCTGTTCAGCTCCAAAGGATCCTGTTGACACATGAATTATGGAACTGGACATTATTCCACATTGTTTCATGCTCCTCTTTACATTGCGTTGCTATGCATTTATTGGTAGGAATGCAGATCGGAATAAAACATGATAGGGAACCTGATTTGCACTTGCAAAGTCTGATGCAATATTTGCTTACAGCGGTTCTGTGCAGCTACTGTGCAGTTCCACTTTATACACACTGCTCCCATACAGAGTATGTGTATAATAATGCATATTCAAACATACGCATACTGTCACGCTCAAATATGTCTCAGTTACTCTTTGAATACTACAAAGATGCACTGGATCTCTATGGGGTGAACACATTAGCACTGCTTGTGTATTGTCTGGTTTCTTGTTGCTGTGCATAAATAGTTTAGAGCTTTGCTGAGCCCCACAGAATAAAACCACACTCGGCTGCATGTTCATGGTAACTGTGGATGTATATACATTTGTGACTTTTTTTGATTCATTTTTTTCCTGTATAATTACCACTGATTCTGGGAGCAGCTTTTGGTGTGTGTGCATGTGTGTGTAGCACTTTCTGTCAGGTGTGGTGGTGTGGTGGTCGGCATGAATCGCAAGTTTGCCCACTCTAACTCTAAACCATGTTCCAGTTGACTACACACACACACACACACACACACACACACACACACACCACCCAGGCTGAGTATGGCCAGTGGACTCCCTCAACCCAAATGAGTGACATGCACGACCAGATTTGGCTTTTTAATGAATTAGTCATAACTGCCATCATCAATCAATCAATCTATCAATCTCTCAGTCACTCCAGCAGGGCTGCCATGGGGGCATGCATTATGCATAGTCTGTTAGTCTGAAAGGGGAGAGAAACTGCTCATTTCACATGCATAAGTTTGTGTAGAGCTCTAAAGCACCTTTTGTAAGCTTATGAAGCGTTAAGGTTTGGTGTTGCTAACTGCGAGGCACCAGCTGCATGAGTGAGTTTAGCTCTCTGATGGAATGACTAGCAGCTATCTTGACTTCCTGACAGTAGACCATAGGTTGATTTTCTCTACCTTTTCTCTGTTTCTCTGTCCAGACTGATACCTGTCACCCTTGATTTGGTAACTGGACAACTTCTACCTGTTATTGTGTGCTTGTTTTTCTGAATGTTTTAAAGGTGATTGATATATTTATTAATGTTCAATGCTTGAAAAATGGAATAAAGTCAGAATTTGGATGCAAGTGTCTTCGAAAGAAAATGATAGAATCAAAATGAACTTATTACTTACATTGCTTGTATTAATTTTATTAATTTTGACAAATTTTTACTGAAGGGTACAATAATCTCAAAGGTTATATGTGTGTGTGTGTGTGTATGTGTGTGTGTGTGTATTATGTATTCATTATTCATTATGTTGTGGGGACAAAAATCCCCACATAAATTTTAAAGAATAAGTCTGGAGATATTCTGTATTTTTCTTAATGTCAACAAATCCCATGTAAAGACCAAAGTAAACTTTGAATTGATCCTACTAACAAATATTGCCTTTGTAGCCACAGCCCAACATAGCTAACTGTGCCATAGAGCTCCATTGTTGTCCTTTAAGGTTAAGTCTTATTTTTAGCTTTGAGGTTAGAATTATGATGAGGTTTAGTG
This sequence comes from Maccullochella peelii, assembly GCA_002120245.1. NCBI lineage: Eukaryota > Metazoa > Chordata > Actinopteri > Centrarchiformes > Percichthyidae > Maccullochella > Maccullochella peelii. The sequence continues at coordinate 23,995 of LKNJ01004934.1, read as the reverse complement.
TTTAGTGCAAACCTCCAGGAGTAAAAGTGTGTCTGTGTGTGTGTGTGTGTGCCTGAGACAGATTCATACATGTGGAGGGTAATTGCTCCAGCAGTTTATCATTACAGAGCCATAAACAGTAAAGCGAGTGATAGAAAAATAATATTACACGTCAACACCAACAAGAGTGTAATTCCAAAAAAATACAATGCTGTTATTTCTCAAGACTGTTCCAAAAAGGGGTTTCCAATGTCAGTGTATTCACTCTTTAGAGATGCATGTAGTACATGCTTAAGAAGTGAATGTAGTTCTGCAGTTATTATGTTCTTAGTTCTGACTGTCTCAACTCTTTGGAATCACAAGGAGCTTGTTACAAACGCAGAGGTCAAACAGCGAGATGAAATATGTAATGTTTATCCTCAGCAAAAAATGCTTTGACTTGCACACTTCACACCTCGGCCTCCCGTCCTGCTTTTGGTGGATTCATAATTAATGATCTATAATGAATAATGCATTTTCATTTCACCCACTCCAGTAAAACAAGAATATGTGGCATGTGACCATGTCCACTCAACTTAACACACTGTTTGCCTCTCAACAGTGGATCCTCTCCTCTCCTCTCCTCTCCTCTCCTCTCTGCTCCTGCATGGATTTCTCTGATCCTAGCAATGCATTTTCCATACACCTGCTTACCTCCATTTACTAAAATCACCTTTTTTTTTTGTCCCCACACCGATCATCCACTTGCTCGTATCATCTCTTGCCCAAAAGAGAGACGATCCATTAATCAGCAAATAGTGCATTACCTTTCTAATTAACATTCAACGGAGTTTCACCCAGTAATATTTCATTAGTTTATATGCAAATAATTTTGAGCGATTGCCTCATTTGGTCTGTGAGTGCAGTGATATATTGGTCTGGTGAAGGAATGTGCGTATGTATATGTGTGTGTGCGTGTGTGCGCCTGTGTGTGTGTGTGTGTAAGTGTGCATGCACTCATACTGTAGGTTAACGCATTTTCATGAACTCTCTCTATCTCTCTGCCTCTCTAATGCACATACACATATAGTTGAAACAGAGTTCTCCACGCACATACACATGCACATGCACATATACTTTCTCTCTGTCACAAACACAAATGCACACATACAGGCACCCACACATGATAGATGACTAGGCCATATATCCTTGTGCTGGGTTTTTAAAGGCATTAAGCTCTTTACTCACATCGAACTAATTTCAAATTCACTGCACTCCATCAAACCTGAGCTGACTGTTAAAACAGCTCGGTCAATTCCTTCTCAGTTTACCTGAAATATACCTGCAGATACTTGAGGTTGAGGGTTGCACTTCAAACAGCTGTCAGTTCTGCATGTTTGTTTAACCAATGCACGAGAAAGCTTTTAAAAAATGATGGTTTTGACGTTAATTCAGCGAGCTCAGTATCCAGTGCCTTCCTCCTGATCCACCTCTCAGCTCCTTTTGGTCCAGTTTCATCTCAGTTTACTGTCATTGTTTAGTCTTATCACTTAAAGGCCATTGAGGCTTGTTAAATGGTCTACCAATTTGTATTTACTGTATGTAAATTGACTTTATTTACTGTGTTTTTTTTGTCTGTTTTTAAGATCTGCACTGAGGCAAACTCCTGTCAACTGTTTTGGCATGGTAATAAACTATCTTATCTTATTTTGCTGTTAATACTTATAAATAATATAATATAATAATATATATAAAATGCAGGACCTTTTTTACAAAAGGATAATTCCGGTGTATTACAACTCAGGTCTTAACATTGAACTCAAGTAAATGTTGAGTTAAAGGAATAGTTTGACATGATGATGGGAAATACGCTTGTTCAATTTCCTGCCGAGAGTTAGATGAGAACATCGATATCCACTTTCATGTCTGTACGGTAAATATACTGTATAGCTATAGCCAACAAGCGGTTACCTTAGCTTTGCATAAAGACTTGAAATTATGGAGAAACAGCTAGCCTGGCTCTCTCCAAAGGTGACAAAATCCACCTTGCAGCACCTCTAAAGCTCACTAATTAACCTGGTACATCTTCTTAGTTTAATTTTAACAAAAACAGTAAGGTGAGAATTTTGTTACCTTTGGACAGAGCCGTCTAGCTGTCTTTGTGCTAAGCAAAGCTAATTGGCTGCTGACTTCATACTGAACTTACATATATGAGAGTGGTATTGATCTTCTAATCTAACTGTCACCAAGAAAGCAAATTAGGGTATTTATCAAAATGTCTAACTATTCCTTTAAATGAGATCTGGGATTGCAGCAACATAAAGAAGTCCAATAGGGCAAGAACTGGACTTTTTTGTAGTGATGTCACCATGCTCTTACATCTCAGCAATTACAATAACTTTATGAGGACAGTGTTATAACAGATGGCCAGAGCTACGAAAAAAAATAAGACCCAAGTTGTAATTAACCGGAGTTACCAGCATCTGATATTGCTACCACCACTACTTTGGAGAGAGATTGAAAAAGAAAAGTTCACTATGTCTAGTGTCATGATTAGAATAAAAAGTATATCCTGCATTTAACAGCTCATTTGGAGCCCTGACACAGTAAATATGTACAATTATTGTCAAGATCCTGGGCCCCAGTCCATCTCTGGGACCCCTGAATCATTAAGGGCCCCCTGCCAAACTGCACCTCTGCCAGCATGTGGTTTAGTTTGACATATGGTTTTTTGTCTTTCTGTCTAATTGTCCTCTTTTCTTATACAAAAAACTGATAAATCCAGTGGACTGATCTTAGAAGAAGGGCGAGAGGAAGAGTGAGTGTGCGCATGTGTGTGTCTCTGTGTACTCATTTATAATGCATCCTGTCAAAGAAGTGGAATGATATTGGATGTGATGCACGTCAGAAACTGGTCGTCACGACAACTCAAGACAAGCCTTAACAGGAGGGGACAGATAACTCCTCTATGAGTGTGTTTGTGTGCACGCGCACATGATGTGTGTGCATGCGTTCGCCTGTGCCATTTTCCAAAAGAACTTAATGCATGGTGCTGCACCATCATATGTTTTCTTTGTCAGACTAAACCACTTTATAGAAGGGACTCAGTGACATTTGTAATTATATGAGATCAGGCAAGGTGAGGACAGGAAACAGATGGAATTGAGATCACCTTTAGTAAAATGTTACATAATTCTGCAAAATTACATTCATTTTTATGTCTAGTCAGACATAAATTGCCTGCCTCAGTAAATCTGAAATGCTGATAGGTATGTTAAGGCAAGAATATTATAGCTCTTCATTTTACAGTTTTGCATTCCACTGAAGTGCAGTGATATTTACTTTCAGTCAGGGTTTTTTTTTTAACCAATTGAACAAAATATTAGTAATAAATGGAATTTACATGTTGCTAAACAGCACTTAAATGGAAAAGTGCGAAGAAATCAACACTGCTCAAGGCTTACATATACTGATGACTGGGCCTAGCTTATATTGGGAACATGCACATGTCATTGCAAAAGACAAGTCATTGCATACATGTTGTGTCATTTAAAGTTATAAACCTTAAGATTTTGGTTACAGGCGGTAACAGTGTGGTTTAATACTACAGCTGAAACTCCTTTAGCAGCTACTCTGTCAGAAATACAGCTGAAGAGCAAGAGTTTAGAGTGCAACCAAACAAACTCACCCTGTAGAAGTCAGTCAATAATAGTGGCAACTTCGGTCAGTTTTCATGCTTCACAGGGTGTGAGTAGTTTTCCACACAACAGGGCGCTCTAATAGGAGTTAGTTTCCTTGCTGAAGCTGGAGGTGTGCACCCTGTCGCTTGCAACTCTTCATCTAATAGCTCACTAATAGCACACTTCTTGTTCCATTACTAACTAAATGCTGAAAATGACCGTTGTTTTGTGGACACAATCTGGATGAATGATCGCATTTAGCACTAACCTCTTGACAAACACATTGTGTTTCCTGTAACTGCTTCACAATAAAAGCCACCTTGTGTCCTGCCAGCTGAACACCTTCAACTTACTAAAGCTCTGATATAGTGCATAGACAGTGAACTGTCAGCAGTGAGGCTGATATCAATGAGAAAGTTAAAAACTGTTAGCGTGCATTGCCGCATCGCAATTTCAATCCAGCACGGGAATGGCAGACCCTGGCACTAACAATAAAAAACTACTATATAGAAAGGTAATTACAGAATGTAAATACATCGAATTGCTGGAAAAAAATGCCAAACATAAATAATGAAAATCTTAGGGATTTTAACTTCAAAAATGATTTCGTTTAATGTCCAGTTCAATTTGGTTGCAGCCAGATCAGCAGCATGGAAACTGCCCTAGAAACATCAGTGTGTACCCTGTGTGTGTCTCTACAGCATGTTAGCATCTGTTTGTGCGACACACGTGTGTGTGTGTGTGACTGTTTCTACCTCGGCTGACACTCAGGCAATATCATTACATGACAACTGCCAATGTGTCCACTCGGGCTGATTCATTGGCCCTGAGTCCGGGGGCTTGCCCAGGAAAAAAGGCCCTCCATCAAGCTGGAAGTGAGCAGACGCTGGCCTCAAGCTGACAGCTTTCCAATATGCAAACTTTCTGTGTTTATTTATTTGCTTCTTAATGACCTCAGGTTCAAGCCAAGGGGGCTTTTTTTTTCCTTCTGTGAAAAAACAACAACGCAGTCATTTTTCCTGTTGATCATTTGTCACTGGCACATCAGAGTCAAGGACTGGAGTAACTTTGAATGGAAAGTTTGTTCTACACTTGAGATGGATGCCTTTGAAAGTTTACCCTGTAATACCAGTAAGTGCTTATGTCATTCTTGCCCCATCCGACACACATACACACACATTTTCTTTACCTCTGCCTATATACCTTCCCTCTCAGCCCCCCCCCCCCTTCCTCCCTGCTTTAATCAGAGTAATGCCAACCCGTCACAGCACTATGGGCTAGGTTAGACAACAAGACAGGTAATGAGATTACACACAGACTACTACTGCATGCAGTTAAGTTAGCAGAGGTGGAAGGGGCCAGCCTCCCCTCCTCTGCCTTTGTAAGCTTTTGGAAGGGCATTCAGATGAGTTGGCGGAGCACAAAACATAGCTTGAGCTCTGTCACATTACACCTCTCTCTGAAAGCGGCTGCTAGTTACCTGTGGCACTTTCTTGACGTGTCTCGATTGAAGAGAGGATCGGGCCGGCTGTTACTTTGATGTGTTGTTATAACTTTCCCCAGCCCCGTCTTCAAGTGACTCTTGAAGTTGCACTGTCTCAGTCTCTCTATGCTTCAGACTATTTGGCTCTTTCCTGCATGTTAATGAACTCAGCAATAATCCGTGTTGTTTTGTTTTTTTTGGCGGGGGTTGGCTCAGGACAGACAGCTCACTGCCTCTCTGTCTTATTTTTGTGAGTCTTTCAGTATGGGCATGCAGTGTGTGCTGGTTTTTGTGTCTGTGCAATGAGTGAAAATCGGGTGAGTCAGAATTCATTTTGATGGGATGAGGGAAAAAAAGCATGGCATCCTTTTTTTTTAGCCCTGTACAAGACTCATTAAACCGCTCTGTTTGCTCCGCCAAAGATCACTGTCTCCATGTCTTATTGGAGGAGAAGGTTGCCACCATTAGACCACTAGAATAATCGTACCACAGCTGTTAACCAGGTCCAGGATCTGCCTTTTCATCATTCATCAGCACCTGAAATGTGTTTGATCTGACTGTGCGCTCCCCCCCTGGTTTATGTGTGGATGTGCCTGGGATGCATATGTTTGTATACATGCTTACAGGAGGCATGAAGGGAGGCTTAGAGAAAACAATTTAATGTATCATGAGTATGGTAAACATATTACGAATGCCGGGAGTGTGTGTGGGAGGGTGTTGATGTGTTTGAATGTATTGCGCCAAGCAGGGGATCCTAATCTCGTGGGGGGTCAGACTATAGCAGGATTAGGAAGGGGGGGGTTGGCAGGGAGATACAGGTGCAGGAGCTCTTATTCTGCATGCTGAGCAGAAACATCAGATTTGTGTGTGTGTGTGTGTGTGTGTGTAAGTAAGCTTCTCCTTTTCTCTCAGAGGACAGAACAAAACTTCAAAGGCATCCAGATTATCTTTCATTAATGCAAATCAGTGCATTTGAAATGAAGTGAAATATATGAACGTAGTGACAGAGATTGTTGTGGAGTGGATAGCTTGGTCTTTTGGCAAATGGGGTTCTCTCTTTCACTCACTTTTATTTTTCCGCTCTTTCACTCTTCACTCTCTTGGGGCTGGAACTTTTCAATGCACCCTTTTCTGCTCTGCATTATGCTCCAATACCTATACTGTCAACAGTGGATGGGCTCGGCTTTCCTGGGGCTCGAGCAGTCTGCATCCAAGTGTCACAGATGACCACAGTGGATCCCCACAGGCGATCCATCACCACGGTAACCGGAGGATGGGGACCAACTAGTAATGCAACAATTGATTGATTTGCAAACTGTAATTAAAAGCGCTGCACTAATAAGTACCGTGGGAGCAATAGCCGTTCCAACATGCATGGCCAAAGTGCAGGAGAGTGAGAAAAAGAAGATGGAGAGAAGATGGAGGAGTGGGGGATAAGAGGAAAGGAGATGGATATGGAAGGTATTAAAGATGAGTAGAGTAAGTGGGTGGGGGCAAGGGCTGCTGGAGGGCTGGAATGAGTAGGCCTGGGTGAGAAGATCAAAGCTCAAGTGTTACGATGGACAGATTGAAAAGCATCGGGTCGGGGAAGGCAGAGGAGGGTGCTGTTGGCTGAATATCTAACAGGCAGAAAAAAGCAGGAAGCAGAGGAGGCCAGGGAGGAGGTTGACATGAATTGGTTGCAAAGGGAAAATATCATCTTTGAATTATGAAACATTTTAGAGGCCCGTTTCTGTCTCCAAGCCAGATGTGTGGGTGTCCCAACCTTTGCAAATTTAGCACTGTTTACAATCCAACGAAGATGGAGCGATGGATGGAGTGGAAGAAGAGCCCCTTTGTCTCCTAATCTCTTGCCATATCTTATTAGGCTGCTGCACCCCCCCCCCAAGCAATGAATCACAAATGCATACTCCCCAACATGTGAACACAAACACACACACGCACACACACACACATACCAAAGTCATAAACCTTGAGTGGGATATTGTTCTAAATCCCTTCGTTAACAATTAGGCAAGTTATAGAGTGTTTAATGAGATAAAAGCAGATAAAACCTTGTCTTTTGTTTGGCTGTCCGTTGGGACCACGAGCTAGGAGTTGGTTTGTGTTATCAGGATGTGTCCCCAGAGGAGGCTGCACGGCTGGAGAGCTCCAGGCATTAACACACGCTGCTCCATCTCGGGGTGTGTGGGTCTGCACGTGTGGGCGTGCGGTTCCAACTTCAGTACAATGCTCCAGGTGTAAACGAAGTATCAAGTTTATTCAATTTGTCTTTTTTTATTTAGCTCTGCTTTTCTCTTTTCTCTCTCTCTCTCTCTCTCTCTCTCTCTCTCTCTCTCTCTCTCTCTCCTGCTTCCCCCCTTCTCCCCAGCCCTGAATACATGTAAGGGATCCTCTCTGAACCTCACACTACCTTCAGACAACAGCACAGCAGAGGCACGTTTCAATTGCCCAGGAGGCGGCAAATTAAACAAGGCTGTGAAGGAGAAATTCCTCCCTCTCCCTTTTCATTTGAATTTGTGATTGCTTGCTGTGGTGCTGCTGTCTGCCGCTACACATTGGGGAGCATGAAATGAGAAGAGCTTTAGTGTTTATTGAGACTCATGCGGTGTTAAGCGGACAGGATACAGTGAAATCTCATTTTCATTCATAGCAACCAGAGCTCATTCAAAACAATGCGCCAGGAGCTCTGCTACAACGGGCCGAGAAACACCCAAAAAACTGTTTAGAAAATTACTGCCACCACTTTCCTTCTCTCTGCCCATCCCGTCCTGCCTGTCTAGTTTATCTCTGTCTTCACTTCTCTTATCAATTCCTCTCTCATAGTCTGTGCTTGCTAGTTATCACACGTCATCCACTAATCGAGAGAAAGGGGCCTGTTCTGTCAACAACCTCGCAAATCCAAAAGATCTTATCTCCCCTCAACACATGTCTGCAAATATTTTGTCCCATAAATGATTCATGCGCCTATGCATCTGATGGCGGAATTCATATCCCTGTTTACTTGTTCTCCCCACTTTAAATGTGATGTGGCGTTTTATATAAGACTGCAATTACCAGTGTGCAGAATAGCCAGGGAGGAAATAGCAAAAATGTCACCACCCTCGACTGAGCTTAACTGGCTAAACGATGACAAGCACTCTCCCTGTCAGATAAACAGACTAACAGGCGTCCGGGTTTAACGTACACGCCGCGATCCTCATTAGGAGCTGCTAATGTGAACTTCGACTCTGCAAATTGGCAAGACATCAAAACCTCTTGTGATATAGGAAGTGGGTAAGGGTAGCAGTTTGTCAGATCATAAACCCTTCATGACCATATTATGTGACAGACTTTTTCCTATTTTTTTCTAACTTCAAAGGGAGATGATTACATCATTGGAGATGAAAGATCATACATTCTTTAGATTTTTATTGACAGCTCTCACCACAAAGTCACTTGTGAGTTGCACTCACTGCTGCTTTTAAGGTTATGGGTTACTGCCCTTTATACTTGAAATAATAGCTCTAGCTGGAAAGGTATCCTAGAGCTTTAATATTCTGCACAATAGCAGTTTTACTTTGTCAGTTTCACATCCACATTGTTTTTCCTCATCCTGTCCCAGAGCTGCAGCTGTCTTTTTTTTCCCCCTCCCTTTTTCTCCTTTCCCCTCTCTACTCCCCTTATACTAATTTGTGTCTCGGCTAATGACACACTCATCTTCGGTCACCTTCAACACCTCAAAGCAGTTCTTGACAAATGCTCTCGCTTTCTAGAGGCCGCCAGTGTCAAAACATCAGAGGGTAGAGTGGCATTGTAAATACCAACAACTGATGCTTCCTTCAGGATAATCACTACTGCTGCTGGCCTGCTTCTGGCACCCTGCTCAGCTTCTCTCTCTGATTTGCAGTCAGGGGGGTTGTGTTATCTGTGTGCATGCAAGCTTGCATCTATATGTGATTAATCTATACTGAGCAAAAGGTAGGGTGCAATCAGTGCTCCATTTGTGAATAGTAAAGGGCTGTGTGACCATGAAGGGGAAATGGGAAATGGGAGATGGCGTGTCCAGTGTTTTGGCAGGGTAATGGAGCCTAAGAAGTCATTTAGGACCAGCTCTGCCCTGTCACATGGCTGTCACACCGCTGGCTCGGCAGTGTCAGATCTGATGTGCGTCTGGTTGAGCACCGCGTGGTGCACTGGCATCTCCCATAGTCCTGCGTCAGTCAAAGACAACACACATCACAATCAAAAGTACACACAGAGAGACACACACACACACACGTACATTGCGTCATGGAAAAGGGAACGGAGCTGCAGCAGCCCCCGTCAAGCCATCAAATCTGTCCCCGCCAGATAAACATCCTCGACAGTGTGACATTTTCCCCAACACAAGCTGAATGCGAGATCTGCAAACGCCTGTTCTTATGCATGTGTTTATGTGTGCATGTCTGTCTGGGTGTTTTATTTATGCATGCAGAAATAACAGGCCTTTTATATAAAGAGCGAAATTAATGTATGACCCTGCTGTACTGGGTAATAAATCACCCCTCGTGAAGGATAAGCGTTTTTTTTTCCCCCCCAGCTCCTCTCCCTAAAATGTTACCATTAGCATTTTGTTGTGTTGCGTCTAGATAAATGATTGTAAGATTTATGCAAAGAAAATTAGATGATGCCAAGTGTTTCTGGCACGGTCATGGGAGTCATGTCAAACTCTCCTGTTTTTGATCAATGGGAAAAGAGCAGCAAGTTGACTTCATTTGACTTGACGTGTACTTTCAACTCCCTGTCAAGTTGAATTTAATTATTTGATATTTGTCTTTTTTGATGCTATATGAACAGCAATATTTGTCTTGCTGACGCACTTCTGACCAAGCATCACACAATCTAATGGCTATGACAGCAAACAGTTTCCTCTTGTCTTTGAAATGAGGAAAGTCATCATCCCCATCAGTGTCTGCCGTATAATTTTTAAGGGCCAGCAAAAGGGCCTTCATTTCAGTAAAAATAAACGAAATAATTTTGATGTAACTACAGATCGAAAGAATTTATACCTCCTTCTCTTTTTATATTTTTACCCAGACTCCATTGCAATCAATCCAGACCCGGAGAACTTAAGCCCAGCAGTGTATCTCTCGGTCAGACCACCTCCAAAGGTTTCACTTTCACTCTCCAAAGTCCTTCCTCTTCCCTGTGCACCATTTGTCCTCCTCCTCCCTTTCCACACCCTGTGTGAGGTTGAATTAATGTTTGACTGTGGGAGACTTGTAGATGGCAAATGTTCACATTCATTATGCATGACTTCCATGTTGCTGTTAATTTCTCGGAGCCAGCCAAGTCGAGGAAATGATTTTGTACATTATGTTTGTTTAATGAAATTGTCACACTAATGGAAGTGGGGCTGAATAAGATGGAGATGACTGTTTCTGTTTGTCGTTTTTATGACCTTTTTTTTATCACAACCAGTTTTCACATCATCACCCTCACCCGGTATTTATGGACCAATGCAGTACTCAAGGAGTTGAGAAAGACGGTGGGAGGAATTCTGTTAGATCCCTAAAAATCGTTCATCTGCTCACAGTTGGTGGCGCCCTCAGCATGTTCTCATTAATTTTTAGCCACATTGAATATGTGTGTAGATGCAGACACACCTATTTGTAAGTTTGCACGTGTTGTAAGTGTGCACCAGTGTAAGTTTGAGTACAGCTTGCACATATACTCACATTTACTCAAGGCCTGCATGTGTTTTGAGCACTGAGGATTCCTATGTGCTGGTTTGTGAATAATTTAGCTGTCTGTAAGACTTCTCTGGCCATAGATCTCTCTAAGCAAACATGCTTTATCTTACCCCTCACTGCACCTGAAACTAGACAGTGTAAATCTACGATTCTAATCACGGCTCCATGTTTCTTCACCTCGAAATCAGCCTTTACACGGTCTTACATCAACTGATAAACACTAACTTGTTGATTAGCCCCAGTTTTTTGCCTCTCAAGTATTACGATTACATTCAAGTCACAGAACTGATCATCAGTTTTTCCAAAAAATAAATAACTGACAGTCTTTGACAAATCAAGAAGGTTGTTAAACAACACTTATCACTATTCTGAAGGTGTTTTCAGAGTCCTCAAAGACTCCTCAAACAATCTGGATAAATAAATATTAACTACAATGGATGATAAAAAAGATGTTTAACCAGTTCATGAGTTTTGCCTGTATTTCTTATCCAGGTAGCTGGAAATGACAATATATATGAAAATGAAAATACATATAAAAGTGTAAAAAAATATGAATGATATATGGTAACATCAGTAACATCATATAGAGTAACATCAGACAAATATAACTATGGTTGGGCAAGTTACTTATAATATAAAATTAAATTAAAATATAATATAAATTAAAATATAATCACTCTTTAGATAATACTTATTGAAAAAGTAACTTACTAATTACTCGAACAGCAAAAGTTACTTGCTTAACTTTCGTTAGTCAGCCGTAAAATGAGTGTAAACAACTCAAAATCCTCCACACCCACACGTCTAATATTCTGTTTTTAACATGTGTAACAAATCACTGTCATTTAACAAGCAGCCAGCCTATGGTTAGGACATCACCATTTTTTGTTAGCTTAATCCCAGTAACTGACCACATACAGCACTCCAGAGAAGTCCTGTAGTCAACTGAAGGCTAACCAGCCGCATGTAGGCTAAGCTACCAGCGGCTATTGGCAGCAAGAAGATACAACTAACGTTTTCTGCAACAGTCTGTTACCCAGAACGCACAGAGAAGAAATGTATATCAAGCCTCCATCAGATGCTCAGGAAGACAGCAAACAAGTTCATCCCCAAATTGTCGAAGTAACTGAGTATTGCTGAGATTAGTAGCTAATGTAAAGAAAAAACTGTTTTTACTAGGTTTCAAGTTGTAATCTTTTACACTACTCCTTACTAAAAAAAGTGATCACATTACTGTAACACGTTAATGCGGTTACTGCACAACACTGAATATATCTATATCTATATAGATATATATATATATCTATATATATATCTTTTTTTTGTTTGATCGTCCTATAAATTGAGCATGGACATGGTCATTTCAGTGTCCGCATTTTTTCACTGGGTGGCAGAGGGAATTTTTTTTTTTCATGACAGCCCCTTTGCATTGTTAAGAACACTTTATCTACATGAAAAAACCTGTAAATGCAAATTTCTGAGAGTTTCGATTATTGTCACTGTAGAAAAATGTTCCTGTATGGTATGGAGGAAAAAAGAATCCCCAAAACAACCATTATCCTTCATGTGCCTCTTCTATTAAACTTTCACATATCAGCGTTAATCCTTTTGTACACAGAGCCTTTTGTGCAAATACCTAAGCATATGTACATGTGAATGGTGTTTGTGTGTGTGTGTTTATTGCGGTGGTGCTGATGCTGCCTGTAACCCAAAATCCATCACTGAGTCCAGCCATGCGATTACAGCCTGCCATGGGAAACGCTGACTACTGCTGCTACTCTATTAGGCAAAGTGCTTGTGTGTATGTGTGTGTGTTTGTGAGTGTGTGTGTGAGAGAGCACGAGAGAGAGAGAGAGAGAGAGCGAGAGAGAATGGGTATTATCCCAGACCAGGTGCTAAGTGCTTCTCACTACCCTCTTTTCGGTCCAGGACCATTTTCTCACATGCCGCACCGATCCCTTGCCACTCCAGGGTTGTGAATCAGTCCGTCCTGCAGAAAAGTGAGGTTACCGTATGCTGCATTGCAACGGATTGATTTCAGACGCTTTCCATCTTCTATTACCCCCATCCTTGTGGTGTCTGCTATTCTAGCTTTGCAGATAAATACTTTGTCCAAAAACTATATAGATTGTTTTAAAACATCTGCTATAGGACAGATATGTGGAAATGTCAGCATAGTTTGTGTGTGTGTGTGTGTGTGTGTATGTGTGTGTGCATATATATATTACATACAAACACGTGTGTGTTTATGTGTGTCAGAGTAGAAGGCCAGGCGGGCTGTGAAATAGGGATTGATGTGTCCATTTGAAGACAGGTGTTTAGAGTGTGACTGAGGGCTACGGCAGCGTCACTCTGCCTCGGTCTGCTGCCTCTGTGCAGCGCGGCTCCACCACTGGCTTTGATTACTTGTTGTTATTGGAGTGTGAAATCTGAATATGCTTTTTCATTACTCAAAGTTTGGCTTGTGTTGGTGCAAGGAGGCGCGTGGGCGACAGCAGAGTGTTTGGTTTTATGATCTGTAGTTGGTCTGAATTTGTGTTCTTATGTATGAACTCTAGGGCTCTTTTTAAAAATTGTTTTATTTAAATCAAAAGAAACATTCAAAATCAACACCATAATTTGCATTTGATTTTCTGTGTTTTTTAGGCATGTCAGCCTGTTGGTCCACCACTTTGGTCCAGACTGAAATATCTCTATAATTATGTGATGGATTGCCGTGAAATTTTGTACAGACATGGTCCCCAGACGATGAATCCCAGTGATTTTTGTGATCCCCTGACTTTTCCTCTAGCGCCACCATGTGGTTGTCATTTTTGTTTTTGAGTTATATATATCAACAACTACGGGATGGACTGCCATGAAATTTTGTACAGACATGATTCCCAGAGGATGAATCCCAATGACTTAAGTGATCCCCTGAGTTTTCCTGTTGTGCCACTAGTAGGTCAAAGTTTTCACTTATCCTGTGAAATACAGTATGTCAACATCTACTTGATGGATTGGCACAATATTTTGTACAGTCATTTGTGGTCCCCTGAGGATGTATCCTTATGACTTTGGTGATCCCCTGAGTTTTCCTTTAGCGCCACCAGCATGTTGACATTTGTGGTATTAAATGAAATGACATTCTTGCCTCCCTCAAGATGAATTGTAATACTTTGGTGATCCCTTTGCTTTCCATCTAGCGCCATCATCAGGTCAAAAATTCAATTTGGCCAATACTTTGGTTTATAACCACAAACCTGCATAACAAATGACATTCCCATCAGCCTCAGCTTAGCCTAAATGTTAACATGCTAACATGTTAAACTAAGATGGTAAGTAGGGTAAACATTATACCTGCTAAACATCATCATGTTAGCATTGTCACTATGAGCATTCTAGCATGCTGATGTTAGCATTTACTATAGCTCAAAGCATCAGTGTGCCATCACAGAGCTGTTTGAATGGCTGTAGACCTTTAGTCTTTTTTTAAATCAATTTTATTCAAATCAAAGCACTTGCAAACATTCAAAATCAAGGCTATATTTGCAATAGATTTTGTGTTTTTTTTCTGAATTTACTTTTCTTTCTGCTTGTGTCAGATAGTATTTGCCATACCACTCTGTAAGTATATCCATGGGTTAAGACTTCCTCTAAATGACCTCATGCTGTAAGCTGACAGCCAGACAGCTGAGCGTTTAAATAGCTGGAGTGTGTTATAAAAAGACAGAGAGCACCTGGTAAAAGTCTATTAATCTTCAGGTGCTTGGAGGAGACATTCGTTATCAGAGCTTGGGAATTAAACATGAGCATGAATTCTTCAGAGGCGCAATATAAAAGAGTTGGATAATTTTAGAAGGGATCACTCCACCTGTAATTTTAGCTCCCCTCAAAGGCCCCTCTGTCTCTGCCGTTTAGAACTAATCCCTTTTTGGAATTTGAAAGCTGTGTTCTCCAATATGTATTCACAAAGTGGATTAAAGAGACTCAATAGTTCAGGTTTTGTTTTTCATGTGATTAAGTGAAACCTGTGAGAGTGATTACATTTTCCAGCAAAGGGAAGAACGTGAAAGGCTAAAAAACCATGTAAACGCTTGCTATTATGCCAGAAGCAGAAGGAGCCGTTTTTGACTATGAAATGACAAATATTTGGCAGTGTGATCACTGTGGCTGATCTCGAAACAGGTTGCAAAATAAATGCCTGTTAATTATATTAAATCTGTCTATTATTCAATCTTTGTATCAGTAAGTGAAACCTGCTGGTGTTTTTTTTAAAAATGCATATAAAAGCAGCAGGTGTGTTTGTGGGGGGGGATTTCTCACTCGTGTTTACAGCATTTTGTGGCACCTGTGATATCGCAGTGCAGAGTGATTGATTATTCTGACCATGGCACTGACTGCTTTATACCGATTAGCCTTTGACCTTATAGGTGAGAGATCACATCAACTGCTGAGAGGATGATAGGTAGGAAACGGGATGGTCCTAATTTACTGCCCCATTATCACAGTCCTGTCAGGAAGGACTGGGGGGAATGAGAGAGGGAGGGACAAAAGGACGGGCAGAAAGAGAGCAAAACAGAAACAAACAGAGGGAGAGAGAGAGGGAGAAGAGAGGGATTAATCAAGGCATAAGGCAGATGAGAGAGAGAAAAGCGACTGAAAAACGTTGAGAAGCAGGAGCCAAAATTGCACCCTAATTCTGATGTTTATTTTATCTGAGGTGGCAGGTGTGCCGGGTCCACAACCTCGCAGTGCTTCTCTGGCCCGCTCTTGCTGGCTGTGTGGCTCGCCTAGAGATAAGACTGTAATGAAGCCGGATGGGAATAACACAGACCACCAAAGGAAGCCTTCGGCAAGACAGCCAGCCCTGACTGTTTCTTCCATCCCTCCTCCCTCGTCTACCCTTTGTCTCACAACATAAATTTGCTCCTTCATCCCTGTCCTGCTGGCTGTGTTTGTTTAGGGACTGTCGATGAAGGAAAATACGTTGCACTGATTCCCAGCGGGTAGTCAAGCCACTGGTAGCCCCGTGTTTGTCCTATAACACAGACTGCTTCAAGCTGAGGCGTTTAAGTAGTGAAGCTAAATCTAGACTGTGAGAGCTAAATGATCAAGTCTGACATCAGTTAGCTTTGCATCATCTCAGGCTAATACAAGACGTTCAGAATCACTAGATGTCATTCATTCCTTTGAGGAACATACGGTTCAAGAGGAGGATCTAATTAGCAGAGGTCTAATTAGCTGCAGCCTAATGAGCAGAGCTGTCTTTTGGATGTTAGTTTCCTTGTTAGTTAGTGTCATCACAAATGTTTGTTTCACTTGTCTTTTATTTCTGTTCTGCAGTGTCTTTAATAAGAGATTTGTAACACCTTATTTCTCAAACCTTCTGGCTCGGGACGCCTTAAAATTCGAACAATGTCTACTTGTGACCCCGAATCGCAAATTATGGCTTTTGTGTGGATGTGATTTATGAGCAGCTTAACCAAAGAGTGATGTTTCATGTTCCAATGAAAGATTTTTAGAAACCTAAAGAGGTGAATAAAAACAAAAAAACAACAAAAAACCCCAAATATATATGTATTTTTTTTTAAATCATGTGATCCCACTGCCTTACAGTAATGTGAGATGCTCAAAGCTCACCTACTACTTTATGTGCCTTGAGATTTAGTTCACTTATAGCACCTATAAAACAAGTGCTTGACAAAGTTAAAATGAAACTACACCACAATTAAATAAAGATCCAGCAAATAAAAGGGCAGTGAATAAAATAGAGTAAAATACCCAAAATACAATAACATAAGATAATTAAATAAGCTCTGGCTCATAGGGGAGCAGCAGTTCAGTAATATAACTAGGAGCTAAACCATGAAGCACTTCAAACGAGTAGTAGTTATTGTGGATTTTAATATTAAAACATTTTTATTTCTGCATTTTTATTTCATTTTTATTTCTGGAGCATTTTCAAGAGGAAGATCAAAATGTATTAGAGGGATGTTATGATAAACTTCAAGGCTTGACAATTAATTCTTTCCTTTGGAAACAGGAGTTGACAAAACTATCTCAACTCAACGTCAACTTACTCACTTATTCCAGAGCTTTTGAATAAAAAAAACACTCTAAAATGTCAAGCTCAACTTTCACTCCAGCATGGAAGTCCTAAAAGTTAACAAAATAATGTAAAGTTTCATCATCAACAGTTCCATGACAATTGAGCAAGCTAAATCTGCTGAAGAAGACCATGTGATGTGGTGGAAAGCTCTGAAACAAACGAGTAAGTGGATATTGAGCTGAGATTGTTTTGTCAAATCAGACTGATAAACTCTCACCTATTATAAAAGAAGCAGAAAATCATAGGCTGTCTGTCAAACTGGATGCTTATATGCAATTTGATGAAGCCCATAGCTGTCATTAGTTTGCAATGACAGGTTTCATGTCCCAGTAAGCCATGACATTGAGAACCCAATATTCACAAGCACACCGTAGCAATGTTCAATCAATTTGAGCTCTTTCAAATGCATTCACATACAGCTAGAGACGTGTAGCTATGTGCGTATGAGTGCTTCATACACACTCCTGCAGGTTGGCAGAAAAGACAAGTGCACTGAGACTGCTCGGTGTAGCAGGTGTAAGCACAGACGCACTGACAGCACCGTGGGTTTGAAAGCTGGCTGGTGTGAGGCTGTGTGTGTGTGTGTGTCGATGTTTTTAGGGAGAATGGATTTCGCATTAGTGCCCTTGTTTCCACTTCCTCCTCTCCTTCTCCCTCCCTCTCTTGTCCCTCTATCCCACTTTCTCTCTCCTCCTATTATTCTCATTCTGCACTAGAGGGCCGTCAGCGAACCCTGAATGCATTATGCTGTCTGCTCCATTGTTTGTGCTGTTTCTCTGCGCCTGTGCCCCACTCTCTCCCAATATTTGTTTTCATTAATCACAATGGGTGCCTGCTGCGGGTGTCTTGATGGCTTTTTTGGTCGTCTTTTGTTCCACAGCGCAGCTTTTGTCTTTAGGCATTGGCTTTCTGTGTTTTGTTTGTGCGCCTCTGTGTTTGTGCACATGTGCATATATGCCCACATGCAAGCGCGTAGACAAAGATAGAGGTGGGAAAAGGAACAGGACGTCGCGCACATTTCTCTTTCTTCACACATGGTAAGCTATCCCTCCTCCCTTCATGTTTTTCTTTTATCTGGGCTCATTACTGCTGTTTTCAGAGAAACTAGTGGGTACAGAATGTTACAATGCTGCATGTGCGCGCACACACACACACACACACACACACACACACACACACACACTCTCTTACAGTTCACCGACATTCTCATACATATCACATTAACAGTCAAATATGATTTTTATACTGAAAAATTAAGTCAGAAAATGTCTTTAATATGGTAAAATGCAGAATATATGCAATTGTTTTTAATACAATTAAACAAAAGAAGCCAATTATAGCCTAAATACAAAGTATATATATTATTCGATAAACAGGGGGTTGATAATACACTACATATATTTTCTCTGCTCCCGTGCCTCCATTATTGAGGATCATGTTGGTTTGTTTGGCCCAGACGGGTGGTGTTGCCATAAGGTGGATAAATAAATCATCTCCGAAGAAATATTAAAACTTGTCTGTTTCTTTCTCACCTCCTGCTCTCTGTCCCCGTGTTGCATGTGTTCCCTCCTCCTCTTTCTTTTTTTTCTTTCATTCATCCTTTTTTTTCTCATTTTCGTGTCCCCCTCCTAACTCCGCTCGCCTCTCTCTCTGATGTGTGATTCCCAGGGTTTTCGCTCTCCTTTTTGTTTTTTTATTGCGAGGCTATGTATCTCGGCACAGAACACACACAGGTGCACGGCATTGCTCCATGCCTGAAATGTATGGATTGGCCCACTGTTAAAAATTTCAGATGCTCCACAGGATCAATTCCAATTAAATATCAAATAGGGCTTCTATTTTCTCCCTTTCTCTGGCTGCCCTGCAGTCTCAAAGCAGCTTGTGGTCCAGAATTTCTCTGTGCTCCTCTCTTCCCCCAACCTTGTCTGCCTCTGATTTTCCTTCTTTCTGCATAATCATGACAAATCCTGTGGGTATCCATAGAAGGATGTTGTGTTTCTGAGACTAAATGCGGGCCTACTTTATCAGCCAAACAAAATTAGGTGCAATATGAGAAAAAGTTCTATATAGTGAAATGAAGTGTTGTCTTCTGCTTACCATAAAATTCATAGAAAATTCGTGCTTTTATGGGTAGAGAAAGCAATGGAAAAATAACCATTGTTACATATCAGCTGCACAGTGAAAGTCTGTAAATAAAGCCTTTTTTACTGGCTTTAAGAAAAGGGTATTTGAAAAAGTGTCATGTGGTGGCAGCTCTGCACTTACCTCTTTTCTTTCACTTTCGCACCTGCAAGTTGCATCATGGTGAACACAAACCCGTGAGTGTGTATGCGTGTATCTGTATTTATGTACAAGCGATTGTGTCTATCTGTATTTATGTATGAGTGTGTGTGGGTGTGTACTTGAACCCGAATTCAGTGTGTGTCAGATACAGTGGACTAGTGTGAAGTGTGAAGCCCTTTTTTTCCCTATATCTTACCCAAGGCATTTCTTCTGGATAATAGTGTGTGTGTGTGTGTGTGTGTGTCAGTGTGTATCAGCTAAAAGTGGAGCTGATAAGAGCTCTAGGGATATCTCTATCCTCACACTCTTTTCCAACAAGGACCATTCTTCCAAAAAAGGATATTGAACATTGAGGCCTTGACCTGATTACATCACCTAAGTACCTGTTGCGGTAGTCGGTACATGAGCTCTCCATCACTAAAGTCAAAAAGGAATCACTTTGAACTTTGAGAATAGTTTAGAATTGTAAAACATTCAAATATGATTTAAGTTTGACTCCTTTCTTTAAATCCAGAGATTAGGCTGACTGCATGGCCAAAAGTATGTGAACAGTTATGCGATTATGCTGCTATAACAGACTCCACTCTTCTGGGACGGCTTTCCACAAGAGTTTGAATTTGCAAAATCTATCACTAGACAGTAAAGTTGATGCTGAATCATTTAAAATATGACCTTTTTATGTCAAATGCAAACGTATTTAATATTCTTGCTTTCTACAATAAACGATTAAATGAATAGTTAGACATTTTGGGAAATACTCTCATTTGCTTTCTTGCCGAGAATAAGATGAGAAGATCAACACCACGCCCATGTCTGTACGGTAAATATGTAGCTGGAGCCAGCAGCTGGTTAGCTTAGCAACACTGGAAAAGAGGGGAAACAGCTAGCCTGGTTATGTTCAAAGGTAACCTCTAAAGCTCACTCATTAACACATTATATCTTGTTTGTTTAATCTGTACAAAAGCATGTATACGCAACAATTCACCATTTTTGTACAGACTAAACAGTTTATTGGTGAGCTTTGCTGGTGCTGGTAGCTGGATTTTGTTAACGTTGACTTTGACAGAGCCAGGCTAGCTGTCATTATGCTATGCTAAGCTAACCAACCACATATTTAATGGATAGAAACGACATTGTTATCAATCTTCTCATCTAACGCTCGGCAGGAAAGTGAAAAAGCGTATTTGCCAAATTGTTGTTTGTCAAACTATTGCTTTAGGGTATCATTAAGGTTAGGCAACTAAAACACTTGGCTAAGGTTATGTAAAGATGGTGGTTATGGTTAAGAAAAAGGCAAATGTAATTTCAGGTCTGTGACAGCCTGAGACAAGCTCCAGTTTCCTGCATAAAAGTCTGATGCTCTCACACACATTCTGACTTTTCCGTCTTGCTACATATAGGACACACTATTTCCTGCTTTTGTCCCTGATTGTTGGAATTGGACAAAAATTGTGAGGTGCAGATTGGTCCAATCTCAATTTAATTCCTAGGGATACTGGGTAGTATTTGCTCCCATTCAGCCACAGGAGTATTAGTGAGGTCTGCCACTGATGTTGGAGATTAGGCCTGGCGCACAGTCTCCAATCCATCCCAAAGCTGTTGGATAGGGTTGAGGTCAGGGCTTTGTGCAAGCCAGTAAAGTTCTTCCACACCAAACTGGGAAAACCATTTCTTTATGGACCTCGCTGTATTATAATGTTGAAACTGGAAAGGTCCTTCCTCTAACTGTTACCACAAATTTGGAAGCACACTATTATGTCTCAAATATTATTAAATGCAGTAGCATTAAGATTTCCCTTAATTGTAAGAAGCTTAGGTCAAACCTTAAAAAACAGCCCCAGACAAATATACACAAAAGTATATAGACAGAGTATAGTATATTTACATACTTTTGGCCATCTAACATGGCTGCAGATAAATTGAGCTTAATCTGTAACAGGCATTGTGTCATTTCATTGGGTGAAGTCACACACATAACTGTACAAGCCAAGCCAAAGAAAAGGCCTATCTCCTCTGCACACACACTGTACGTGGCTGCGTAAGGTAGTGGACATTCATAAGTCCCTCTGATCCCTCTGATTAAAGAAATCCCTCCAAGCTTCTAAAAAGTGAGAGAGAGAGCCAGTGAGCTCATTCATTTGTGCATGTTATATTATGCCGCTGTGGATTGACCTTTGACTTCATGCTCGCTGTCCTTCTCTCTCTGTCTCTTTCTCTCACTCTCTCTCTCTGGCTCTCTCCTGGCACACCCTCAATACTAAGCCTCAACCATCGGAGCTACAGAGAATTAATGAATTATAAATCCCCTTGGATACATTAACTAGACCCACTTTATATGCCAGGACTCAAATTACATCAATATATACGCTTTCTGCATTTGTAAATGCCTATCAATTATGGATGTGATGTCATTACCCAAGCAATATCTGTCATGAATGAGCAATACGTGTCATGCTGCCCAATCTTAAGATTGTTTGGACAGGCCGGATTTCAGCCACTTGGGGGCAGCAGAACAAGCTGTAAATACAACATTGACATATTATCACCTTATACACTGGGTATGGCTAATGTGTTAGCAACTGTTGCTTATTCCCACATCCATGGAGCAACATTAGAATTCATTTGTAGTCCAACATTCACTCTCCTCTTAACTTTGTTTTAGTCTCCACCAACTACTGAGGGGAATATGTGGCTCTTACGCAGCTAAATGCTCCACTATGTTCACTGGCAGCTAGTTAGCTAGTGTTGTTTGTCTGTTGTTTGGTACTGGGTAGGTAGCATACAGTCGGTTTATCAGAGCTCTTTCACACATACAAAAAAAGGTTACACGTGACGCTTGAAAGAAATCTGTTTAGAGAGGTGACAGTGAACCAAAACAGTAAAGTTGTGGGCTAAAACCCCCAAAATTAGCTAAGACGCTAAAATGCCACCTGAGGGGAACTGCAGAATTGGGTGATAATTCTATGTGGGTTTGTCACAAGTAGTCATGTTATCTATTCTGAATCTCAAAATAGTTGAGTAGAGCATCTTTAAAGGGACTGAGAAAATGTGACATAATTGAATTAACTCCTAATATTTGCATAACGGTATAATCTTGAATAATCTAAATTTGGGCTTGTAGACTGTAATTGTGTAACAGAGTTATTACGAACTGAGAGTGGGGAGTTTGAGAGACGAGTGTTTTCCAGGTAATGAGGGTTACATGTCTGCCTATATGTTTGCTTTTTATAAGTAGTTAAAAATAAAAAACCTGAGTGGAAATGCCAAAATTAAAATAATGCTTGGCTGAGTTGGAACTAAAACAAACTGCAATGGAGCCAACTTAGCAAATACATAATGATGTACTGTACATGAAAAATGTTCGAAAATATGCCTTTAATAAAAACAACCTAACAACCTACCTCAGCCCTTTGAAGTTTTCACATGTTGACTTCAAAGCAGTCCATATATTTCTATTTAGTTTTAAGACATTCACTATACTCGTGCACTGAAATTGCCTCTGAAAATTCCATTTTGCTCAATCACGGTCTCATTCACTGTCTCTCTTTGTCTCTCACTCCTCCCCCGATGCAGAAATCCATAGTGTTGTAAATGAAGCTGTGAGGATCGATGCTGCAGGCAGGGTAATGCCGGAGCGCTGCCACCAGTGTATTGCTACAATGATCTAGTGGTTAAAAACACATTCACAAACAGAGAGGGGAAGATAGATCTGGGCCAGCCGCACGCCCACATTGCTCTCGCTGGAGACATCATCAAATTAAACAACTATGATGTGTTTCTGCTCTGTGCCCCCGCTACCACACCACCACGTCTTCTCCAACACACACTCTTCTTTTCCTCTCCTGCTATTGACAAGAACCTCCACTGGGGTAGATTCATAATGGAATGCATGACATGATTTGTTTCAAGTTTAGGATGAAGGCCAATTAGTTTAACAAGTACGAGACAAATCTTGTTTGACAAAGGTTTATGTCAGGGCATGTGAAACTTATCCACTGGGAGATATTTTATTAGCTGGAAGCAGACTCTGTTGAGACGCAGACTCACACACCTGCACACACAAAACAAAAATGTTATAATATGCTCATGGGGTCCCCAGTTTTCTATCCACTTCTAGATTCACATCTTTTTATAACATCCGGGAGCATTATATGTATTGTGTTGCTATACATTTACCTTTTCCTATGTGACTTTTGTAAAATGGAAAAAAAACATAACAGCAATTGTTGCATTGTTAACAAGCACAAACAGGAAGCACCAGCAGCATTGTTGCCAGTTCTAAGTAAGTCCTTGGATGGCCTCCAAGTAAAGATTCCTGGAAAGTCTTTGTGACTTTGGATTATTCTCTTTTTGTATCTTTCACCCCACTCCCTCCTTGTTGGTAACCTTTTCGTCTCACCTCTTCTTATTTCCCGTGGGATTAACGTCACTCTACCTCTGTTTCCGTGTTGCCACAGCAGCGCTCTGGATTATAGAGACTCCTCATCCTTACAGTAAACAGCACACAGAGGCACAGATGCTCACACACAAACACACATCTATCACTGTGAGTAATCTTCGGTGGGCAAACAGCAGATGAGGGCGACTCCTGTCACGTCTGCACCACAACAATTTATTTACCTGCAGGATCACATAATCATGCAACTTTTGAGGCCACTTTGCAGTGATCCTGTATTGTACTGTAATGTACGTATTGCGTGTTCATATTATTTGGTTTATGCCTTGTTGGTGGCCAAATTATAGGAACATTTTGTGTGTGTCTCTCTCTCTCTCTCTCTCTCTATAT